>KN483795.1:16011-63200 GCA_000787095.1 Periophthalmodon schlosseri | reverse complement strand
ATTAGAATTTTAAACATTGCTTTTCAAACTGATCCAGTCTGATTGCTGATTGTGATGCTGATTATTGCCCCTTGTAGCACTAGTGAACCAAATGGGAGAGAAATATGGCTTGCCAATGAGAACAAGTTTCAGCACTGCCCGTGGGTTTTTTATCCAAATGAAGCTAGATGGAATGGTCTTACAAAATGGCAAACTTCCTTCAGAGTTCATAAAGGTACAGGTTTTCCTCTAAAAATATTGAAATATTAAAATTGTGTTACATGTTTGCTCCCTCAGGTAACCAAGCAAAAGAACAACTACAGCTTCACCACTGCGGATCTGATGAAGATGAATGACCGCTGTGACGAGGCCCTGAGGGAGATCTTTCATATGTCTTATGTGTGAGCACAAAGATTACTATACTATTACTGCTTGTCAAATGTTATCAAAATGATCAGTTAAAGTACCATAAGTCATTGATTGACTCGATTTCATAGCTACCTACAGTATGTGAAAACATTTTACATGTTTCAGTTTGCATTATGGCCACTAGAGGGTAGACTATAGCCATTAAATTTTATTTTTCTCCTACATCTTCTATCTTGTCCCCTCACAGGGTGATATGCCAGCTACTGAGCACTGTCCATGAGCACATTCACTGCCTGTACAAGCTGTCTGATGCTGTGTCCATGCTGGACATGTTGTTGTCACTGGCAAATGCATGCACCATCTCCGACTATGGTGAGTGTTCTTTACTTAAGCCACTCTCCATAGTCGTATATTGACCTTAAGGAAAAGTGAATTGTTCTGGGAAGGATTTGTGTAAGCACATGATGCAGACAAATTCACTCCTGACAGGCAGAATCCACTTCACAGACTTGGCAGCTCCGCTTGCCTTACTTCTTTGTGTGGGTTGTGAGCAGCACTAAGTCATTCAGCCGTGTGGGTAGTGGCACTGGCCCTCAGCTGTCTCTAAGTGTCTCTACATAGACACGTGCTGACTGCCTGCCCCCCTCTTTCCCAACCAGCTTTCACTCACATTACCCCTGTTACATAAGTGTGCACTGGCACACACTGTATTTAATGTGTGGCTCTCCCCATCAGGAGAGCGGACTAGAACAACTGCTCTCTCTGTGTTATAAATGGCACACCTTTATTAACATTACTGTGTTTGATACAGCTATGTGTTTAGTCATGCCTAGAACAAACTACAGCCTATATTTTATGTAAATACTTATTGATAAAATTACATTCATAGTGAGTATTTTCATGTATTTGACAGTGCGTCCAGAGTTCACAGACACACTGGCCATCAAACAGGGCCGTCACCCTATTCTTGAGCGGATTGCTGGACAGCAGCCTGTATCAAATAATACCTATGGCTCAGAGGGCAGCAACTTTGTCATTATAACTGGACCCAATATGAGTGGCAAATCCACTTATCTCAAGCAGGTGGCGCTGTGTCAGATTATGGCACAGATAGGTAACTAATTTATAGTAGTGAGTAAGTGATTGTTTCAATAAGAGAATATGAATACTTTATGATGTTGTAGGGTCTTTTGTGCCTGCTGAGTATGCATCGTTTCGAGTGGCTGATCAGATATTCACTAGAATAGGTGTGGATGATGATTTTGAAACGAGTTCTTCCACATTCATGTTGGAAATGAAAGAGGTATAGCTTATTTAAATTGATGATTCTTGTATCGACAGAATATACTCACATTTAATGTTTTACCTGTAGGTTTCTTACATAATACACAATGCCAGCAACAAGTCACTGATCATCATCGATGAACTGGGGCGAGGCACAAGTGCAGAAGAAGGTATTGGCATCTGTCACTCTGTTTGTGAGTTCCTCCTTAGCTTGAAGGTAGAGTATTCACACAGCACATGAAAACCACACAAGTTACTTCTGCAGTCATGATGTATATGTCTTATCCATATGTATATATAAAGTACACACACCTATATTTTCCTAGGCTTTCACTCTGTTTGCCACCCATTTTCTGGAGCTTTGCCAGCTGGAGTCCCTGTATCCAAACGTGGAGAACCAACACATGGAAGTCCAACACACACGCAATGTTGAAACTGGAGATGAGAGTGTGGTCTATACATACTTGATTAACAGAGGATGTTCTGAAGAAAGACATTATGGTACACGTCTGTTCAACATCCTCAAACCACATTTTATGTCCTCAAACAACTGTTTGTTTGGCTTTTGTAGGCCTCAAAGCAGCAGAAATGACTGCACTTCCTCCAGCCATTGTCCATGAGGCCAAGACAATTGCCTCTAATGTCAGCAAGCAGCTCATGGTATAGTTCATACACACCAGAGAGTATGTAGGTGGTGAGATGAGACGTCACATCAAGTATGTTGTGTATTTGTTACAGGCAAAGCAACAAAGTGATCCTGAGACACAGATCCAAAGGACAGTGTACCACTTGGCCACCCGCCTCCTACAGACTGCAAGGAACTCCAGACTGGACTCTGAAAGCCTGCGCATGTACCTGAAAGGCCTGAAGAAGCAGTATGAAGCAGGCTTACAGGCTGCACAACAGCTAGCTGCATCTGTGGAGACTGAAGAGGAATGACTGAGTCAGCCTTAGTATTGGGAGGGGCCCTCAAGTATGGAGAAATGAGAGCTGGGAATTCAATAATTATTAGCCTCTTGTGTTGTTTTGGACTTCTTTACTTCAAAAGCAAAAGCTTTTTACAACGTTCTTCATATATTGTATGTTCTTAATATATCCCAAATATTCATTAAATGACTAATATATACCCTTTTGCAAGTGTTTCTGTATAAGCACTGTTCTCATCATTTATGTGTGTTGAATCAGAAGAATACCTCGGTTGGGAAGGGTGGAGTTTAGACTTTAGTCGTTGCAAACGCTGTATGTCCGTATAGTCGGCATACCCGGAGGTACAAAACCAACGCACATCTGAAGCAAGCCTATGACCCGCCCCCGCGAACCAGCAGCAGCAGATAGTGTGACGGATAGTGCCGAAGAAAGCCAGGCTGGAGCTGCCCTGGGAAGTCAGGAGTGTGCTAGAGTCAACGCGGAGTAACGCCATTTCCCCGCTATAGGGACCAGCCAACTCAAGCTACAGGTATGCCGCTAGTTTTAGCCCTTTTAGCGAGATTTATTGGTTTATTACCACATAAGCATCCGCTCTACGCCAGACCGGCTAAGCTCCTTTGACGGGCCTGGGATCGGCCCTTCTATAAGAGTTGACCGGGAGAGGAGAGGCAGCAGCCGGCTCTGGGGCTTACGAGACAGGGAGGCTTGGTCACCATGTAGGAAGGCCCGACCCACGCCTCCACATCCATCGACTCAATGTTATGGAGGAGCAGAGTTTCAACATTTGAGCTAATTTCTCCTCCAAGTCCTCTTCTTCTGCACTAACGCACGCACAGGCTAACACTAGTGTCGCCCTCACGCTTTGGCTGTTAGCTAAGTTAGCTCATTCATATTACACGTTTCATTCAATTCTGCCATTACGTGTGTTCTCGTTTATAGATCGATTCGTTGTCCATAAATAAAATGTATTTCAACACTTAACCCAGCCTACGCCATCGTGATATGTTCCTCTTTTTTCGCTTTTTGTTTGAATACGTTTAAGTGCGAGACTTTGTAGTGATTTAGCTAAACCAGCTAAAATGACTTCTTATTCTCTTTATTGGTTATAGCAAGGTAGGATATTCACTTTGTTTTTGTGATTGTATCGCTCTGACCCAGGCAGTGATTTGAATTGACGTGTCCAAGTAGTGCTGCTGGGACATTCAGTACTCTCTACCCCAGAGAGGTGCCCCTTTAAATGGACCATTAAGTTTGTGTGCAGTCTTGTTTTAATATCGGTTTGGGATTGTTTTAATACTTTTCTATTAGTTAGATATTTGTATAGAGAACACCACGCTTTTTCTGTTGTGTGCCAGATCAAATTGTCTTTCCTTCATTGTTTTTCTGGGTAATCTGTAACTTTTATGAAACGCTTAGTATGAATTATACTAACTTGGTGTTTTATGTTTAGCATTGTTCTATCTTGGAAGCAAATGACTCATGAAGTAGTTAATGTTTCCTCTGTTCTGGCACTTTACTACGTACTTTGCTTCCTTACCTGCCGGAATACTGATAGTTGATAGTTATCAGATATAGTCCTGGAGGGCGTAAAAGGAAATAAGTTCTATCTGTGACTTTTGCACTCTATGTTATCATTATCCATGAATTCTTTAGTAGCATATCAGATTTGTCTGGACTGGTTTGAAACTCACTCTTTTGCTTGAGAGTCAATAGTTAGAATTTGCTTAAGAACTCAGGCGCTGCTGGGGCCAAGTAGGTTGGATTCCGGGCAGCCAACAGCGTGTTAGGCCATTGTCCTGCAGGCTCATTCTGATGCTAGGACAGGGCTCACTATTTCTACAGGGAAATTCACACACCTTCTACTAAAATGCAGGGAAATAACAATGGAGTAAGTCTTTAAACTGCATGTTCCACCCATGCTCTATCGGCCAATAAGCAGGTCTACATTTTGGAGTTATGTCATAGCTTTAAATGTCCAGCCTTGGAGTTTCCTATAACACAAAACTGAAAATAGCTTTAGCAGTCTTGTTGCATGGTTTACATGGCCTTAGAGTGGTGAAAAAGGTATTCCAATCCTACTCCATAGTTCAGCATATTCAAGATCAAGTAAAACAGAAAGTGTTGAAGTTTCAAGGTAAAGTAGAAGTACAAATATGACTAGCCACTATCTATTGTTATTACTACTACCATCCCAGTATTGCCTCAAAATAAAGAGAAATTGAACCATGTCTAATGTGCAGTAGTGGCACACTTTATTTTCTTCATAATTTCAGGTTTGTTTGTGTAGTCTGTGTGCAGGTATACCCAACAATGGTATTTATTTTTTTTTGTCTTTTTATAAGCTTGCCTAAAATCCATTTTGAAAACATTTTTCATAAAACAGTTACCTGGGGTTAAACATGCTATTTAAAAGCTTAAACTAGCATAACTTAGTAATTTTGTTTCCAAGAGGTAAAAAGCCAAAAGTATGGATTGAATACTAGTATTTCCCATGAGCCCCAATAATAAGTTTTATTTGAGTGTGAGGGAGTTATGTAATAACAGAGTTTAGAAATGTTATGCAATAAGCCTTTTATATCGGTGTGTGTTGTGAATTGGATACTTTAGAAGAAAGTGAAATGTATCAGCAGCAGCCGCAGCAGCAGTAACACACTGAAGGCATTACACACATGTGGTGCACAGGAAGTGTCACTGGGAAGGTTAATGCATTATCAAGGGTAATCTTCTTCTTAATCCAAATTACTGAAAGGGCCCAGACTGCAACACTGACTCCTCATTATGTGGCTTCCTCAGGTCTGCTGTTGGCATTGTACACTGTGTACAAGTGAGTCTTTGTTGCTGAAACTACTGTATCATCAATCTCGTATTTCTTTTCATTTAAATGTGCACTATGTAACTTTTCAGGTGGAGCGTCCGCCACTTACTTGTGTCCATGGGAATGTTCCACAATATGGCATAAAACTTGTATATCTTACATTTATTCAAGTACAGATATTTTTATTTCTTTGATAAACATTCATTCTTACTTTGAGCAGGGTCACCTCTCCACAGATCTGACCTGAAACTTTGCCTGGTGCCATGCTTTTCTCCATGGAGATGGATAAATTTAATGCTAGGGTACATTCCAGGCAAAGCAATAACATCTTCTTGAAACAAGCAGCCAGAAAAGTGACAAAGTGCGCCTTTAAAGAATGCTCCTACCAAATGCAACCACTGTAATAACTCAATTTCCTCTTGTCAGAATGGCGGTGGATATCTATGACTCCCAGTACCTGCTCATCCTGGCCCCTTCCCTGGTCATCGCCCTCATGTTCCTTTTCTTCTGGCTCTTCATGAAAGAGACCTCCTATGACGAAGTCCTGGCCAAGCAGAAACGAGACCTCAAACTCCCAGCGGCTAAGCCAGACACTCGCAAGAAGACCGACAAGAAGAAGAGCAAGAAGAAGGAGAGCTCCGCTGTGGGAGGAGGGGGCGGAGGAGGTGGGGGAGGCGAATCAGAGGAGGATGTGAGGGATTTTGAGGTAGCGGACGTCGCCAATAGCTCCCCTCTGGAAATGGAGGAAGAACCGATAATTCAGCCCACACCCGCCCCCGTCCCTGTTGCCTATGCTCCCCCCGTGTCAGCTGACCCTCCAGCCGGCCTGAGGGAGAGGAAGAAGAACAAGAAGAACAAGAACGCTGCTGCTGCCATGACTCCTGCCATGACTCCTGCCATCACAGAGGAGCCAGAGGTGAACGGCACTAAACAGATGAGCACCAAGGCCGAAGCACCGGTGAGCGAGAGCAAGCAGCCCACCCCGCCCTCTCCCCACATCCAGGCTGAGGTGCAGGTGCTAGTCCAGTCCACACCTCCAGTCCAGGCTCAGCAAACTCCTCCTCCAAGCTCTGGGAAGAAGAAGAAGAAACAGAAAGCTGAACCTGGTGAGTAACAAACAAAATGTCTGCCTGTCTATTCTACTCTTTGAGATGTAAGTAGGGCTGGTCGATTTGGCCAAAAAATAATTGTTTTTTCCTCATCTTGATATTGATTTTCCTTTTCAAAAACAAAATAAAAATGGCCAAATTTATTTCTCCAAAATCCAAACCACATGCTTTTGCATGAAGAAGATGGGCTGAGGACCTTATGATTATAGGTCCTGTATTACGCAAAACTGACTCTTGCCATGTTAGGTTTTTGAGGAGGTAACAACATTCCATCTGGAGTTGTGTTTTGTTTTATTCACATGTTTGAGTAATCCTACTTTATTGGGCTGTCTACATCTCCAGAGCTCAAAATGCTCTGTTCCACCTTGTGAGGTCATGAAGCAGTAGTTTTCAAGTGCTACCCTTTACATTTTGTTTCGTAGAGATTGTAATTTACGGCCCTGAAATTATCCAAATGATTCTAGTGACGATGTATGGAGTTTAAAAACATAGTGGAGCACTTCCTGTATTACCCCATGACATCACAAGTTGGAATAGAGTGTTTTCTGTTTGAGAGAAGAGCACAGCCTAAATATGCTGGATTTCTGTGTTAAACAAGTGTGAATGAAACAAAACATTTGCTACATTTTTGATGAAACATTATAATATAGATCAGAAGATGGTGTAATATGAGCCCTTTAAAAAGACCCAAGATGATCATTGACTATTGGACTTGACTTAATCTCAATCTGGATTCAAATTTACTTGATTGCCCAGCCCTACTCCAAAGTTATTTTTAATGTTGTCAACCACAGTGTGTTTGTGGGTAATGGTTGTGAATGCACATGTTTTCCTCATTGTATGGCCTCATTGGCAAGCTGTCTGAATGAATTTTCTACCTTATCAAAAATCTATTGTATCAGTCGATGAAGAACAAAGTGGCTTTGGTAAATACATTAGCAGCCCGAGGAAAAATCTATGAGTCACTGCACACATTTTCTTCTATCCAGTGCCGGTAGATGACCAGCAGCAAGAAGCTAAACCAGAGCAGGCCCCAGTTTCAGTTAAAAAGGAAGCTCCCGTTGTGGCTGAAACCAAAGCTGTCGACGGTGCGCCCCCACCTTCCACCGGTGGAAAGAAGAAGAATGCAAAGAAGCAGAAGACCGAGCCAGGTATTCATGCACGAGAACTACATGTTCTAATAATTACGTCATAGAGTGAGAGCTTTGTAACTATTTGATTTCTGTTGTCCAGTGGAGGAACCTCTGGCTGATTCACCCACACCTACCAACCACCAGGCAACCAATAATGACAATGTTCCACCACCCAAGAGCAGCGGCAAGAAACCAAAGAACGAGACTGACAAAGGTGTGGAGGCGTTCATACTAATGTGGCTTTGTCTTATATAAAAGCACACATAGAATTACCTCTTTGTATAATTATATAGAGAATACGGGGGTGAAGCTGAAGGAGCTGCTGTCTGGCCTGTCCAGTCTGGCTCTCTCTGATTCTGAGGTTGTCAGTGTGCTGTCCCTTTTGGGAGAGAAGAGCCCTAATGCTTTGAATGTTTGGCACAAGGTAAGAAATGAACCTTCAGTAGATGTGTTACTGATTTTATTCTAAGTAAGGTGAAAGAAATGCTTTTTCATATTGCAGACTGCCGCCAGGCCCGACCCAGCCGAACAGGAACGGGAAAGGCTTTTTAACACACTCCAAGAAGAAGCATCTATTGCAAAGGACAAAGTCAAACAGCTTAGCCAGGTCTTGTTATTGTTTTTTTTTCATTAGATTTCCACTTCTATCACAGAATAAATCTGTGCTCACACATCACACCTCTGTGGTATAGGAGCTCCAGGTAGAGAAACAGAAAACCGGCCGTGTGGAAGCGATGATGAGAGAGCAGCGTGCAGCCATGGAGAAGGAGCTGGGGGGTATGCAGGCCAAAGCGCAGGGCAGCTACCAGGAGCTCCAGACTATGCAGATAAAGGTAATGCCTCAGGACCTGCTGAGGTTTGGAAACGTTTGATTTGCTCTGTGGGCTTGAATAATACATTTAAATGTTTAGTTTCAACAGGTGCGTGAACAGCTGGAGAGCCAGATCACTAGACTGCAACAAGAGAATGGTATCCTCAGAGACGCTGTCAGCTCTGCCACCAATCAAATGGAGAGCAAGTCGGTATCGCACGTGACACTTTTACAGTAATTTGTATCTGCATGTGCATCCGAATCATTGACATCTCATTCATGTGTCTTGTTTTCAGGAATTCTGCAGAGCTAAACAAGTTGCGTTCTGAATATGCTAGCATGAGGAATGAGCTGGCAGAAAACAAGAGCAAGCTCCAGCAGGAGGAGCACCAGAGGGTGTCACTGGAGGTCAGCTACAAGCAGAACGTGTCCCAGCTGGAGGTACGCTCATCCAGATGCACATGCTGTTGTTTTAGCCTCGGCTTTATTTCTCCCAGATGCCAGAAAAGTGAACAAGTCATGCATGGCCGCCCCGGATCTGTTGTGCATGTTTGTTAGCATTAGCAGGGAAATGGGAGGAGTGAGAGTACAGAGGAGGGGTGTGGGAAATCAAATCCACGCGGGGAGGATGGTATTTGTCTGTGAAAGCGGCCTTGTTTGAAGCTTCATTGGCTGTAAACAGTACTTTCCTGCTAGCTGGACACACACACACACTAGCTCTTATGTATTTTCAATTAACTTAAAGGGGACTGATTATGTACAATTGACTTTGCTTTAACCATATTATAAGAATGTTTCCTCATCATTTGCAAACTCAGTTGTATTTCGATTCATTCTGGTTTGGAGTAATCCATTGAATGTGAGCTGCGAGTTTTCTTGTTTTCCCCCTATCTCCGCCCACTGCTCTCTACTTTCATCCCTGTAGTGTTCAAAAATGTCACATAACCACTTTTCAACAATGACTCACAAGTGAAACTCTGCTTCTTGCTACAGTAAAATGCTACTACTACTATTACTACTACTTTTCCTGTCCTGCAGTTTTGATAACGGCCAAAGGACCAGTTTTAGGTCAATGTTACAATTTACAATGAACAAAATGTAAAATTATGTCTAAATATTATAGTTTAAAACCCCAAAAAGCATTCTATGTCTTCTTTAATGCTGTTAGCTCTAAGGAGTTTAGCTTGATTCAGTCACTTCAAGTGTTGTCTCATTTAGGCCCAACTTCAAGATGCAAAACGGCGATGGGAAGAGTTGCAGAATTTCCTTCACAGTGTCAGCTCAGACAGAGAAAAACTGCAGGCCTCTAATCAAGGTAACACCCATTTGGCTTATTTTATTTAAACTGTCAATAGCTATGGTTATGGTAACATCGTGTGTGTGTGTGTGTGGGTGTGTGTGTGTGTGGGTGTGGGTGTAGACCTCCACACTCAGCTGCTCGCAGTGGAAACGGAGATGAACAACAAGAACAAGGAGATCCAGACCTTGCACAGCAGTCTGACCGAGGCCATGGTGTCCAAGGAGGGGCTGGAACAAAAAGTCATGGGACTGTTGGAGGCCTCTCAGCACAGCACAGCGGATGACTCCATGCAAGCACGCATCCAGGTGAGTCCACAAGTCTTTAGGGTTTTAAGCAATAAGGGAACTTGAACAACTTAAAGAGGGGATATTATGCAAAATTGAGTTTTTGGAGCTTTGTACCATGTTGTAATGTTGTTCCCTCATCAAAAACATGTCCAAAGAGGTTTTAGATGTCATCCATGCATGTTTGAGTATGTTAGCAGTCTCCCCTGGGCCCTATTCAAACCCTCTTGACAGTTAGCTGTACAATCCTGTCCAAAGCTCAGTCCACAGGCCTACGTCACCCATGCTCCCACACGGAAATTTTCCATAAATATACAAAAGCATGATACAAAACTGTACACTACAACTTCACAAACCTGATGCGATGTACAGTAGTTTCATTAGCGGATTGGGGGAGTGAGCAAAGAGATCGGGGACTCAAACGTAACTGAAGCTTACTATGCTTATTGGGGAATATAGCATTTTCAAAACGAGAAAAGTTATCATGGTGATCTAAATATGTTATGTTTTGGAAGTGAATACCCCATAGAAATGCAATGCCCCCTCTGTGTTTGCTTTTTCTCAGGACCTTGTGAATGAAAACAAAAATCTGCAAGTCCAAAATGAGATGTTACAAGCCCAGATCTCCTCACAGGTAAATGGGTCAAACTTATCTCACTGAAAACTCTAAAAGGCAATGTGCTGTATGTGGGCTAATGAGATTTCTGTTTTACATTTAGGCCAACCATGTCTCCCACATCGAGGAGCTGCAGAAGCTGTAAGACTTTTCTCATTATTTAAAGTATGTGTGTTTTGAGTTGTTTTTCATGTGTTTTTTTTCCCTTGTGTCCAGTCTGGCCGATAAAGAGTTGCAAAGAAAGAGCCTGGAAGATAATCTCAATGCAGAGAGGAGCAGTGGAGCCAGCAGAGAAACGGACATGCAGGTACTTACACAAACAATACACTGGTTCATTATACTGGAGGAATTTTGGGAATTTGAAATATGCATCTCCTCTACTTTTAGCTTACAGCTCTAAATATATGGAATTATTTAATTATATACTTCAATATGCAGTACATATTGAAGTATATAATTAAATAGTTCCATATATTAATTAGGTTCCATCTGTTTATTGACTTTTAAGAGCCTTTATCCATGTCATAATAGATTTCCCTTCTCATTTACCCACCTGAAGTTGTATTTAGAGTGATTTATTTTTATTCTCAGAATACCATAGCTTCAAATATTCCCCTTTCCCTCTTTACTTAGTCTTTTTTTGTTTTGTCCTTTTTAAAAAAAAATAAAAAATAGTTTTGGTATTGCAACATGGCACCTTGTTGTGATGGCATTTATGGTGACATACTGTAAAGAGGTAGGTGCCAGGGGGAAATGAGCGCCACAGTTTTCAACCTTTTTAAATAGTTTTAGATAAATATCGCATCCAAAATGTTAAATAATGATCCATAAGTGTCACTGATTATCACTATATAGCAGAAAAAGCACAATATCTTATTTTATGTACAACTGCATTACCTCAAACATAAACAAATATTAACAGATGGGCAAGGCAAGGCAAGTTTATTTGTATAGCACAATTCATACACAATTTAAGTCAAAGTGCTTTACACAATAAGAAAGACATTAAAATCACAATACAACAAACAAAACATAAATCACAAATAATTATCATAAAATTAACATTAAAGGAGAAGAGTGCAGAATAAAACCTTTCAGTCATATGCACAGCTAAACAGAACTGTTTTGAGCCTGGATATAAACATTGTCAAAGTAGAGGCCTGTCTCACATCTTCAGGAAGATTGTTCCAGGTTTTAGCTGCATAAAACTGAAACGCTGATTCCCCATGTTTAGTCCTGACTCTGGGCACCAGCAGGAGGCTGGTCCCTGAAGTCCTCAGAGTGTGAGATGGTTCTTATGGCACTAACATGTGGGAGATGTACTTTGGTGTTAGGCCATGGAGAGACTTGTAACAAGCAGAGCTGCTTTAAAGTCTATTCTCTGAGCCACAGGAGCCAGTGCAGAGACCTGAGCACAGGACTTATGTGCTCGTACTTCCTGGTTCTAGTCAGGACCCGAGCAGCAGTGTTCTGGATGTACTGCAGCTGTCTTAACGCTCGTTTGGAGAGACCAGTGAGCAGGACGTTACAGTAGTCTAACCTACATGAGCGTAAATCATAAAGTTGCATGTCAGAAGTGGCACAATATTTGCACCAGCACCAAAACCTTCCCAATAGAAAGATGATACCAAATTCCCCTCCAGTTGAGTCAGCAGTATAATATACATTGTGTTCTGGAGCTTAGTTGCACAAGTGTGCCATTTCCCACTGTGATCCCTGTGTTAAAATATACATTTCCCTGTATAGGCCTTGCACAATGAGAACATGACACTGAAGGCTCAGCTACAGAATCTGCAGGCACAGATTTCTGAGCAGGTAAGTGCACGGCTTTTATTGTCATTCCAACATTGTCCACATCTGGCTGTGCTGTTGTGACACACCTATTCTTTTTGAACCTAAGACTGCCTCTCAGATGACTTTGGACCAGATCCAAAAGAGGTTTGTAGAACTGGTTGTAGTATGACATGACGGGTTCTGCTGCATATTTGGATAATGGTTTTAACCCTTACTCATACTTTTTACAGTGTCCAGGAAAAGGAGGAGAGCATGAAAACTGTTGAGGGCTTACTGGAGAAGGGACTGATTGAAGTGGCAAACAAGGAAGAAGAACTGAAGGTCTCTGATTATTGATGTTCTAGAGAGAGTCAGAGCCTGGCAGCTTTGCATTAGGAACAGTGTTGTTGTCCCTGTTTGTATAGGTTTTAATGAACACTAATGGGGAAGGAGTCAGAAGCCTTCCAACAATCAATAAAATTATAAAGTATAGAAGAGAATTGAAACATGACTACGACATGGCTGGAACAACAGTGTATAGCGATTGGGGAGAGAGATATTGAAAAAGAAATATTACTCTATTTATTTTCATTTTTTAGTTATCCCAATAATAATTGGTTAATTCAAAATGTACCAATTGTAATGTTTTTGTAGGACTTTTTTTTCTTGCATAGACTAAAAGTCTAAAAGTCAAAGTCATAATTTTTCTTTTAAGATGTGTAACATATTGCCCACCTCTAGGACAGATCCACTTGACTTCTGTGAATGAAAGAGGTGTGATTGTTTGGAGCAAAAAGGGCTTTTTTGTGATTCTTCCTATTAATTTCCATTTAATCTATATTCCACAATCTGATGTTCTTTGTGCAGGCTTCAAGAGAAGAGGCTGAGGCACTAAAGCAGGAGATAGATGCTCTGAAGAAGCAGTTGGAACAGGTCAGATTCTCAGAAGATCTTAGTTGGTACTCTTTCATATGTTCAACTGTTTTAGTCTGATCATTTTAACCATAATTTTAGGCATCTTCGGAATCCATAGAACAAGATTATCAAAGCCAGTAAGTTTTGTTAAATTCCAGATCAGTTACATGTTATTTGATTTGATCATAATATCTAATGATCCCTCATATTTTAGGGTTCAGGAAAGGGATCAGAAGGTAGAATCGCTACAGGAGGCTCTCCAGACAGCACAGGACAACAGTTCAGCTCTAGAAAAGAGAGCTGAGGTATGGAATAATACGGAAAATTAGGTCAAACATATAAGGCCTTTTAGCAGAATCTGAAGCTTTTTCTTATTTTTCTTATTATGTTACAGTCTCTGGAGCAGACGCTGGCAGCTGTGCAGGCAGAGCTAGAGCAGCTCAGACAGACACCACCACCAGAGGAGTCCACCGATTCTAGTGCCCAGATCCAAGACCTCCAGCAGCAGTAAGTCACATCCACACCACTGGAAAACTCAGCTGATGTGACCCCACTAATGACAAATGCACCTGCCTCACAGACTGCTGGCAAAGGACCAAGAGATCCACAGACTTGGAGCAGAGCTAGAGGCCAGGACAAAGGAGCTGAGTGAGAAGCTGGAGCAGCAGCAACAACAGGTGAGAGACTGCTTATGTACTTCTGTCCCAGTGCCCCATGCAAAGTAAGATCTATAGTGATAACATTTTTCATAATTGAAATAATCCTTACACTAAATACTGTAATCATGTTATATTGAAGCAATATAATGACATGTATTTATTACACTTTTATAGCTGTCAACCACAGCAGAGCCGAGCACAGAGCTTCTTGGGGAGTAAGTATTTTTGTACCATATTTTGACACACAGTATGTATTCATTATGTCCAAACAAAGACCGAAAGTTGACCGTATAAATATCTAGAGATACATTAGTGTTTGTACTTTCTTAGAGGATAACGATGTTTGGAGTCAGCCAAAGTATTATGCTCCCTCTAAAATATAGATCCTTAGACTGGTAAAACATTCTAGTAAGATCATGGGCGTGTGCACACTAACTGCCGCACAGACCATATTTGAACAGTGAGCTGTGGGACAGGCTCTAAAGATTACTGGAGATCCTTCTCATGTGCTCAACCCACATGAGCTAATGCATCCTGGGAGGAGATATAATTCCTTTATTTAAAAGCAACAGGTAAAACTTGTTCATATCTTAGTAATCTATGAAACTAATAACGTGGCCCGAGGTGTGTCGAGCCTGAGTAACTTGAGTACATTGTCCTTTTTAATACGTTTTCATGTTTTATGTTATGTTTTATCTAAATGTAAATGCTACTGACCCCTGTTTCAAGCTAAATTGCTCCATGAGGAGGCAAAAATAAAACCAAACCTGAACCTAAAACTGTTTGTGTTTCTGTTTCAGGTTGTCTGCAAAGGAGCAGCAGATATCACATCTGCAGGGAGAGTTGGCTGAGCTGAGGGACTCGGTGGAACTTCACAGAAGGAAGAACAATGTAAGACCTTTTTTTCCCCAATAATTGACAAATATTGTACTGTACCTCTTATACCTCCCTGTATATCCTCACAAAACGTCTGGGAGCTGGACATGTTCATACCCCTGTGGCTACTGCCAGTTTGCTCTATTTGTGTTGCATCGTTTTACTTGAGTCTATAGTTGTGTCGCTGATGACAGATTGAAACGTTTTATGTTTGGAGTGGAGTCTTGACTCTAGATTTAGACTTTCTGATCTTGTGGGTTATTCAGAGCATTAGGAAGTATTTGTTCTTGAGAGCATGGTCACATGTACTCTTTCTCTGAACACATGCTGTAATGCCTTTTCAATAATATTTTGCCCACAATGTATGACATCTATTCCTGTCTATTTCTTCAGTGCATGTAGCTTTATCCCTGTGACAGTCAAGTACAGCACAACCATGTTGGTTGGAACATGAGTGAAAAGCAGTAAAAAGTATATGATCCCCGTGTGTATTTGAGCCTCAGGGAGCAAGCCTCATCTGAAAGTGTTTCTCTGAAACTGACCAAAACAGGAGCTCCGGGAGAAAAACTGGAGCGCTATGGAAGCTCTGTCAGCCACCGAGTCCATGCTTCAAGGGAAACTCAGCAAGAGTGTCAAGGTCGGCCACCCCCCCCTCAGTCTGCTTCACTCTAGTTCCAATCGGACGCTTTCCATGAATGGCCCGCATCACCCGTCTCAGCGCTGCATACTCATTTGCCCTCATCTACAGTGTACTCAGTGCAGCCTCAAGGTTTCACTTTGTGCTGAGCTGAGCTATTGAAAAAGGCTGCTTCCACAAATCTGAACAGTTTATTTTCCTGATCAGGTTTATGCAAATATAAATGAGTGTGCAGTGACCGATGATTTCACTGGGTGTCATTAGTTTGAGATTCATGGTAATCATTTCACATAGTCTTATGTTGTGTTGTTCAGCATGTTTCAGCATGTTTGCTCCATTGTGCTTGTCACATCACTGATTTGTCCCTCCTCCTAATGCACTCATGAATCACCCATGTATTGTCCTGTCAGCCTTGTGATGCATATGTTTCTTAATGCTCTGTGCCCACGCCTAATGACTTCTGATATCTTTATGTAGCAGAAGGACCCCTCATGCAGACATGCAGTGCTAACTGGCCACTCTATTAACAGTTTAAGTGTATGTATTTTAGTCTGTGTCAGAGTAGGGAACATGCTGAGCCATCAGCGCAGCAGCTGCCTCTGTGCTATCAGCCTTAGTACAGTATATCTTCAGTCACTAGATCTACAGACTTATTTGGCAGCTGTTGAATACTGTCATGTATTCACTGCTTTCTGGTGACAATGCCTGGCATAGATGTTTGTCATTTCATTATGGTCGGATAGTATAGCTAGGCAGTCAGTTAGGGAGGCATTTTCCTTTGGCAATTGCAGTCAAAAGAGTGTCATGAAATGTTGAGACATGTGTTTGAAATGTCCTTTCCTGCAGGAGAAGGAGGAAGCCCTAGCCCTGTCCCAGGCTGAGTGTAGAGATGTTCTGCACAGACTCCTGCCCCACGTGCCTCTGCCCTCTGAGCAGGTAGGATTTGGGCGAGCATCTTCATACCCTTATTTAAGTCTTTAACTTTACTTACTTTTTGTTTCTCTATAGAACCATCAGGAATGGCTTTGCAAGTTTGAGAAGGCCATATCAGAAGTCCCAGCTGCACAGCCTACCCCTGTATCAGGGGACTATGAGGTACATGGATAGTACAAATAAGCTAAACCATTAAGATGGTGAACTCATCGTAAAATGTATTCATAGGAACTGACTGATAAACTGAAAGAAGCAGAAGAAAGCCAAAAAATTCTACAGAAAGACTGCGAGACCTACAAGAAGGTTTTAGCAGAGACAGTAAGTTTAGGACTATGTTTTTTGTTTGTCGTATAAGTCTGAAGCACATTAAACTTAAAAGAATTATAGACCAAAGGTATTTGTTCTATAATTCTTTTAAGTCCTTGTGATATAAATACTATAATGTGTAATGCCCATTTTATCCACAGGAGGGCATCCTGCAGCGCCTCCAGAGCAGTGTTGAGCAGGAGGAATCTCGCTGGAAACAGAAGTTGGAAGTGTCACAGGGAGAGCTGAGAGAGGTATGGAATCAACCTGCACAGTCTGAAAGTCAAACCAACAAACAGTCAAAATCACATCCTGTCATGAAATGTGTATTTTTCTCTTTAGATGACCCAGAAAGCCACAGAGCTGGAACAGGAGATTGAAAGACTAACTGAAGGAGGGGACCTTGAAAATGTCAGTCCTTGTGTTTGCTATATTTCAATACATGTGTGGCTATGATGTTGGATAATAACCCGTGGTCTGTATGGCACTTGTGTTGTGCAGCTGAGAAGGGAGAAGCAGCACTTGGAATCGGAGTTGGAGCGAGCAGAGCGTGAGAGTGCCACTTATGTGACAGAAGTCAGAGAGGTGAGTACATTTCACTCATTTATGCTTGCACACCCCTGTCTCTGTCTATAATGTTTTAGATTGTGCATGTTGATTTGTTTAAAGGTAATGAGTTCATTCATCCAGATAACATACCAAGAGTATTCTCTACAGTTTGCTCCAGCATTGACTTTGTTCACTAGTTTCTGGACCCACTTGATAATTGATTCTAGTAACAACTGTCAGGCCTCCCTGTCATATTAGCACCACTAGGACCTCTTATCCAGACACACACTGGCTTCATAGCACCTTCTGAAGCTGGCTCCACCCACAGTTCCAATAAACCCATCATTTTAAACTTATTTCAGCTCAAAGATCTGTTGACTGAATTGCAGACCAGACTAGATGGCTCATATACAGAGGCCATCAGGCAGAATGAGGAGCTGAATTTGGTAAGCACGGGACATCTTGTAGCTAGAGCTCCTTTGTAACCTGTCGCTGCCAGTGCTGTCGGTGGTCTGTTCTGCCATTGAACTTGGGTCTCAGGCTTCTTCCCTAACACTATTCTCATCATTCATGATCAACACATTAACTATTCAAACACACAATGTGTACATGCCATTTGCTTTATAACCAAAGATTGTGAATGATGACTTCTAGTAATAGAACTAACCCCTTGTTTACAATATGTATTTTACACATTGAATGCTTTATTTGCCAGCTGTCTAACAGAGCTAATGAGATGTGGACTGGGTTATGGTGCACTTCAGAGCTTCATCATTGTAATGTGGGCATGCTCTGTTCTAAATCTTGTTTTTGTGTTTGGTACCAGCTGAAAACACAGCTCACAGAGACACTGTCCAAACTGGAGATGGAGGAGACTGAACGGCAGAGGGTGGCAGCTAACCTGTACAAGGTAATGCTTTGTGGCTAGTCCTCTATCCAACACAAGCTAACTCCTTATCTTCATAAAACTATGAAGATATACTGAATATATTGAATTATTTAAGTTATTTATATTTCAGTTAGGAATCATTAGTTGAAGCAACTTCCCTCATTTAGAATACAGTGGCAATGAGATGCAACTGGCTACAACCAAACAATAATCCATAGGCCTTGTCCTAAGAAGGCTATCAGCCTGTCTGACTTGAGGCCCGAGTATGCTGTTTTTGTGTTTGACATTTGTCTTCTCTCCTGTCCCAGGCTCAACAGTCCGTGGATCTGATCCAGGGGGAGCTGTCCAAAGTGTCAGAGAATGCTGATGAGCTGATAGAGAACAGCACTCTTTCTTCACAGAATGTACGTACACTCTTGGGGCCATTACTATGATACATTTCTTTTAGCCAATCATTATTCTTCTATGTTGACCTTTGTAGGAGGAAACTGAAAGAAAGGAAAAAATGACCGCAGGACTAAACCAAACTGTAAGCGAACTGCAGCTCCTGCTACAAGCAGTAAGCCAGCAGCTCACAAAGGGCCCAGAGGGAGTACGTTTTTCTTGATTATTGGACAGTATTGCCTATGTATAGTTCATAAGTAAATCCTAATCATTATTTTCTTTCAGGAGGCAGACAAAGATTTGCCCAAGGTATAGTGGGATCCTCAAAGATCGACTTTGAACTTGGGTCTCATCACTACTACCTTCACTTCAAACTGTCTTACCCACCCAGCCACTTGTTTCACTCTCTGGTCACCTCAGCTGTTCTGGAGCGGCCTCATGTATGTCGCGGGCTGGATCGCCTGTACGGTCACAGGGAACAGACATGTATTCCAGGGCTCCAGACACTGAACCAAATCGCACGCACTACACCACTCCTTCCACATTCCTCTTCTCCAGCAGCCTGATCATTTTATTAGAACCTTTTCAGCTCTTCTTGTGGCAACCATTCCTCTGTTTAGATCACACATTGTTTTAAATTAACTAAATATCGGAGTAGTTTTTTTTTTTTTTAATTTTGTCTCAAAGGGCAATTATATATTTGACTATTGATGAAATAAACTGGTTTTCATGACTTGAGCGTTAACTTAAATATGTTTTAACACATGAACTAGGAGCTGCAGAGGCATGGCATTCTTTTTGAATCTATACAACTACATCCTGGTATTTTGATGAACTGAGAGCATTGTGCACACCTTGGATCAATACTGGGTGGAGAGTAGGGACATTGGAGCATATCAGAAGGTCACTGTTTGGGGATACAGGGTCATATTGCACACAAGTCTATATTGTATCTCCAACTATAAATGATTATGTGACCTATAAGACAGAAAGGATGAGATCAACAGTGGTGAGTGTTGCAACTTGTCTAGCGTCCCATATCATCTGTAATCAACACTTGCGATATATTAAGTTCATTAACACTGAAGTTTTGTTCTTTTGTAACAGGCGATGTTAATAAAAAAGGGATGCTTGATAAATCTTCATGTTTTTCATTCTTTTCCAAGCAAAGCAGTGTGTTTAGTGTGAGTATAAACCAGAGTCTGAAGAATTTTTATTCAGACTGAAAAGTTGTGATACAATTTGTCCTTTTTGGTTATTCTAGCACACAGTGAATTCCAACTTTGAAGTCTAATGAATGGGGTGAAAAAAGAAATACTTGAATGTTTATGCACATCATTTATAATAGTGTGGATCAGAGGTAGGTAGAGAAGTAGTAGTTGTACTCGAGTAAGAGTAATGTTACTTTAAAATATTACTAGAAATACAAAGTAGTGGTCCAAGAGTTTACTAAAAAAAAGAGTAAAGTATTTGGGAAAAGGACTACTCGAGTAACTCGGCACGTAATGTCTGATTTATAAGTTGATGTAATTTAAAGGACAAAACATTAAATGATGCACAAATCTGGTATTTTCAAAGGATAGACACAAAAATTAAACAATCACATCTGAAGGAGCAGTGCAAGAAACACAAATGTTCCAATCATTTTGTCAACAAAGCTTTAGTCACTTGGAGACTTGCTCATAGTGGGAAGAGTAATCCAAACTTTTACTCAAGTAAGAGTACTATTACTTCAATAAAAATATTACTCAAGTAGGAGTAAAAGTATACTGCTAGAAAAGTACTCTGAAAAGCACAATTTCTTTAAGAAGTTTGAGTAACTTTTTAGAGTACTTTTAAATGTAACTTAGTAAATGTAATTGAGCACTAACCACCTCTGGGTCATTTGCAAATGGTATTCAGTACTTATCAAAACAAATCCTACATCCAGAAAATGTGAACCTATGAATAAATCTACACATCACATTGTAATTATCTAAAGTCCTTTAATTTACGATCTTGGTTCAAGCACTCCGTGTGCATTGACAGCCTTGCTTTCATCTCTTGCATGTTAAATGGCACCCCAACAACAGGCCTGTTGTGCAGACTGTGAGGTGGGAGGGGTCAGGTCAAGGCTGTGAGCCACATGGGATCAGCACATTCTTCACATTCTCCCACACTGTCATGCTGCAGTCAGCTGATGGGAGATCTGGCTCTTACCATTATGGAAACAACCAGACAGCACACACTGCTCTCACCTCTCAACTGGCTCCTCTGTGTTTAGTCATATACACAGCATTCATGGGGCTGGAGTTTCCACTGTACTCCTGTTTGTGAACGAGCTATTTCTACTCAACACAAAAGGAATTATGTGTCTAAACATCTGCGACTTGTTTAACTGTAAGCCCTAATCTCCAAAACTTTTCCTCAGGTCCTTCAACTAAACTGAACAAAGTGTTATGGAAATGAATTAGTCAGAGATTCAATTACAGCACTGGCCTTATGACTTCAGACAGGCTGACATTTGAAAACTGCTAAAGTGTAATGAAGAAGTTAATAGCAGCTTTGTCCTGCCTCTGTCATCACTGCTGATGCTGCTAGTCTCAATTACGCAACATTGGCTTTCTGTAGGCCACAAATCTGACCACCCTCCCAAGTCTCCAGCCTAAACATGAACGTAGACACTCACTCCCAGGCCCACTCCCTGCATCTGCTCTCCATCAGAGTGGTATGTGTTAGAAAGGCTTTGATCCCACTGCTCAGGCCCAGTCAGAGGAGTGAGTCAGACTGAAAAGACTGTAGAGCTCTTTTACTAATACAATGGCCTGTAGAGAAAGGCAGGGAGATAGGAACAGAGCCACAAAAGAGCATTTAACATTCATTATACAGCTCAGCCCATAGACGGGAGTGGAGCTTTCCCAGCTTCAAGGGCCCATATTACACTATTTTCTGATCTATGTTATAATGTTGTTTTCTCATCACAGACATACCCAAAGTTGTGTTTCATTCACATTCATTCTGTTCCACCTTGTGATGTCATGTGGTAATACAAGACGTACTCCACTGTGTTTTTAAACTCCATACACCAGAGCATTTTGTGCTTTGAAGATGTAGACAGACTAATAATAAAGGATTACTCAAACATGTGGGAATGAAACACAACACAACTCCAGGTATGTTTTTGAGTAACAACATTCAAAAAGATTATAGACATGCACACTAACCAGTCAGTATGGAGGATTTTCTTTCATTTCTTAGTGCTTTCACATGAGAACTTTAGTGATCCCCTGCTACCTTTTGTTTTTGTGTCAAGTGTTATTGCACTTTGAAATTGCACACCAGTTCAAACATGAGGCCATAATTGCAGATGCAATAGTCCCACAGTAGGAGCCAGGTCGTAAGAAGAGCCTCCAGCCAGGCAAGGTCTTGTAAAAACAAGACAGTGGCTGGGCAGTAAACTGGGGGCAGAGGAACTGTTGATTAGATCACAGACAAGAAAAGGTGTGGTGTCTCAGAGAGGTAGGGGGACATTTGAGACTGAGATTTACCAAGTGAAATTTACCTTCTTATCATCTTTCTCACAAGCGGTGTGATCTTTGACAAGAGAAAGTGAATCTACTCATGTGTGGAGTTCAACAGTTGATTTGGCAAAGAGGCAGCAATGTAAAAACACAAAAGTTAATTAAATGGCTATAACTGGCATAACAACAAGAGATGCAGTAGTTTATATTAAGTTGATTATTAATCTTTCTGGAATGCGAGCACAGTGATGTTATTAAGTCACATAATCCTTAACATGCAGGAGCCAGCTAATGTAATATTTAAAATTAGTTTTGAGGATGCCTGGGGTGGTCTGCTGTAAATTAAATTTGTGAATCCCCCCACTGCCACCAAGAGTTGGGAAAGGATGTGGTTATCCAGCCCCACCTCAGCTTGTGTAATATAGTAATTTCAATGTAATCCAATTATGTAATGTATGGAAACCTATATAATTTGAATTGGTGAGTTGTGTAAGCAATATGAAACGGAAGGGAAAGCACTGCCTCAAAATCTCCTACGTATGGAAACTGTAAAGTTTGCAAGCGCTTCACTTCTGTAAGATCCCTTTAAGAATTTCAGATTGTAGTCTTTGTTTACATAACACTAACTGGGGTCTTTGAACTATGCGAGGTATCACCAGAAGTTTAAATTTCTTACAAACAACAAAATATTGTCAATAAAAGTAATAATAGGTATAAATTTTACATAATTTTTTTGTATATTACTTATCATTCAATTTGTTGATCAATTAACCTGAAAAAAGCCGTTTGAATAAGTTATGTATTAGCTTCCACCCCCGCGGGAAATGCAAAGAGGCAGAGTGGTACGTTCCAGCCCTTCTGCTCTCTGTTTTCGTATCTGCTTCTCACAGCCGATTCAGCCGCCAACTAACTTGCGAATTGCTATGTCACGCTAAGTAAGTTTAAGAGCTCTTTAATTAGTGATCGTCTGATTCTTTTGTCCACGGGAGCGCATGTGAGCGGATATATGATATGAGAAGACAGCGTACGGTGTTCTGGAGGGAAATCTGTAGCGTAATTTGTGCGTGTATGTTAGTACTGTATTGCTAACGCTCAACAGTGAAGCCTCATGTTTTCGTCAAGCCAAGAGGAGTACTGCGCCCCGTCCAAAGATCCAATCAAATACGGGGAACTTGTGGTACTAGGGTAAGTTTATAACAATTTTAATATCTATAGTTATGGTTTTTGAGGTAAAGTTACTCAATGTGCGCTTAGAGTTCCCCTAAAGAAGTTTTAACTGTGAGTCAATGCGTACGTAATACGTCTGGTTTTAGTTCAAACCAACCAGTCTTTTAAACCTCAATTTCGCCTTATTTAAGTATTTTATGGCAAATCTTACTAATATTACAGCGCCAAAGAAGTGAATATAGATGTGTGATGCTCTCACGTTACTCTTGGACTCAGACACGTGCGCGATTAGAATTGTGTACATTTTAATTTGCGCTTTTGATGACGACGCCAAAATTCACGCTCTCTTTGTGGGCCAGGAAAAACACGGCATTGCTCAACGTATTGTACTGAAACTTGCAGTAGTCTACGTAAGATGGGAAATTTTCAACTTAGGAAGCGAAACTGATCCCGTGCTCTCGACAGCCCTAGACACTTCTTCGCCCTTTTCATAGCTGGATTGGTGGAGTTCAAGGAATTCGGAAGTGGCGATGGTCCCCTCCCCCCAGTACTAAAAGTTCTTCTTTTTTTTCAACGCATTCTGCACAACTTTACACGTGCAAAACTTCTAAGCCAACGAGAAAACCATATTATATATTGCATTACGCTTATAATTACATTCAAATGCAATGCACAAGCCTCCATACTGTTATCAACCCCCTGCTCTTTGAATACCTTTGGTGCATGAATAACAATCTGGTATTCACGTCGCCAGGTAGGGGTCCATTGTTTGAAAGGGTAGCATGGGTCACAGAGGAGGAGGGCTGAAAAGAGAGTACAGCCCCAATTTAACATAACAACACCTAGGAGTGTCTGTAGTAGTCACCAGTAATGTATCATGGTTTAAAGGCTACTGTGTTCTATTGGGAAGACAATGGAGGGTGTTAAATGTGTTAAAGTGAATTAAACTTTGACTTTTGACCCTGTAAATTCAGACTGCAAGTGTATAGCCTTCTTGCGCTTTACACATTTCCTGCGCTTTACACATTTATATACCTGGCATGTCTCATCACTCACCATAATAAATTATCTCAACTTTTCTGAAACAAATATATGACTTATGGAGGTACAAAATGGGGCAACATCATAACAGTAACTTAAATTTGACTTTATTGATCCAGGAGGTAAGTTACTTCGACACACCTCAATATACAATATAAAACAATTCTTATTAGCAAAGAGTAAATAGTATATTTAAAGAATAATGTTTGTGTGTAAAGTAAGTAAAAATGTAAATATTGCACTTTACAGGCTTGTCAAAGCCTCTCAAAACACTACACTGATTCATTCTCTCCTTGCTTGGCGGTGGTAAACTACTTTTGTATAGCCACTGCCCGGGGGTAGCCTGATGTGAGTCAATATGTGCTATTGGTGCCACAAAGGCAAGTTTGGTGAAGTGCTCAAGGATACAACAAAATGTACTGGTCCAGTCCTGGTGCAAGGTTCAAACCGCAGATATTTGCGTTGGTGGACAAGCGCTCTAAGCACAGTTTGAACCACTGCTTCTCCTGGGTAAACAGTAAAAAGTCAAATACTCAAAAGGGGCAGCCATATTTGTGGTATGTATAGTATCAGTTTAATACACTTCTGACTTGAAAATAATTAAAAATACAAGAAAAGCAACAGGCCAGCCCTTCTCCTTTTCTTCACCTGGCATCAAAGTTCAGTTAAAGACACTGATTTAAGCATTTGAATATGCAAACTATAAATAAATGTCTGGCACATGGATGATCAGGTGATATGTTTAGAATATGGATGTTGTTGCGGTTGCATATAGAGTACACTTCTGTTAAATGCTTAGTTGGCCTTACTTAGAATATCAACAGGCTGACACAGACATAACTCTACTGTTGACTTTAGTAGTTTAGTAGTGACAAGTGCATAATGGCAGCAGTGACATCATGTCCCGGTGACAAAAGCCATGGATGGGCAGATAGCTGACAGTATGGAACAAAGCTTGTTTGAACAGCACTTCCCTCCGCGTCTCTCAGTGTCAGTGTGGCTTTTATTATGTGCATGGCTGCGCCCCATCTTTGCCTCTCCGGCTTGGCTTGGTGCTGGCCAGGCTGCGTGGGGATCCTGGAAATGAAAGGGTGGATTGATCCGGACTCCCTTCTTCCCTCTCCTCTGCTTCCTCTGTGCATTGTGGTCCGGAGACTGGGCCTATTGATGAAGCTTTGTACATTTCTTTCCAAGGAACACAATATAGAAAGGGAAGGACTTGCACTTGTGTAAATTGGTACTGCTGCTCTGGTGGTGCATCTATAATTGATCATTTGGAGGAAAGCGGATATCCCTTTGCATTCTCCTCAGCAGAGATGCATTATGTGTGTTATGTGTGAGAGCAGTGCATCCTGGACTGGTTCATATTGTATAGCACTTAACAGAATAGGGTCTGCTCTGGATCTGCATTTGTCTGAGGTGTCAGGTACGGCTGGCTGGGCGATATGACAAAAAAACCCAAAAACCTCATATTGACTGATTTTCAATTTTATTTTGGCTTATTAAAAACAAAAAAAAGTATTTCTTTCCTGAACATAAACTAGACAGACTTCTAATCAGTGTCTTTTAATGCAATAAAAAGGAAAAATTCTTCTGAACTCTGCTCCAAACCACATGCTTTTACTGACAGAGGATTGGCAGTAGATCTATCCTTTAAAAAGACCCAAGCTGATCATTGAAGCTGATCAGAAATGACTCAATATCAATTTCAGTTTCTAGGAATACATTTTTGTTTGGCACTGGACTGAATACCATCAGTTTGTATTTTAAGATGAGGTTGTTTATTTCAAGTCTGTCTTGACAATGTGGACTTTTATTTTAATATTAACACATTTTTTTTTGTTTTTAATAAGTGTAAAATAGAAAATTGAGCTACAATACAAGAAAAAAAACAACAATGTCTTCAAGCTTTACTTTGATCTAGTTTAACAAGAACAAGGTGTGGTGTTTGTTGATTATTGAACCATGCCTGTTTGAATACTTCAGGGAAAGAAGTTTCCAAATTCCATGAATACAGCCTCTTTTAAGTTACCACAGAAGTGAAGTACGGTGAAAACACAGCTTAGTTCAGGGCAACGATAACTACGGTATTTCCTATTGATGATCAGATCAGTATATTTTCTACTGAACACTGGATAGTTGTAGTGAGAAGGAGCCAGTAATCTGTATGTCATGGCAGAGCATTTGCACTATTCTATACTATACATAATAAATATATAATAAATGCACTAAACATATGTTGTGATTATAGTTATTCATATCATTTAAATTAAACAATTCTGGATGTAAGATTAGGAAATAAATAAATCTCAGTGTATGATCACTTATTGCGTCAATATGACGTACTTATATCATTCCCAGAGTTATCAGAGTTTCCAATTAATAGAATAGACTATGATGGCCCAACACAGTCTAAAATTCTCCCCCACAGTCTAAAAAGAACATGGACTAGACATTGGCATAACTCAATTTGTTGCTCCTTGTCAACTTAAAAAGTAACTAACTACACTGTTCAAAAAGACTGCTTAAATACAGGCAATAAGTGACATTCAAACTCTACATATTGTATGAAAAAAATATCAATATAGAAAACCATGGGAAACACTGAGGCCTAAAGCCATACCTCGTTTGACCCTCCTGCCCCCAAGCCCATGAGGCCCCTCCATAAAGTTAATGAGGGTTATAAACAACACTCTTCTATCTGCTTTATTCTGGGGAGACTCCAGTTCTAGTTGCTAGCTGAAGAGGTAGGAGGTGCTGCTGGCTCCTTATGCTCCCCTCAAGCGTATGATATGCCAGAGTCTAATCCCGTGCTTAGTGTTGCAATGTAAATCCGCTGTATATATCTGGCACAGGTCAAAAAGACAAGTCATCATAATTAATTACACATCCAAGAGCCTCTCTGACTAACACATTATGATGCTTCGTCTCCCAAATGTTGCATAATAGTGTTTGGAACAATGATGTGCCCATTCTGTTAGTCTTCACCTCTTGTCAGCAGTGAGGTAGCGCTGGCTGGCAGTATAGAGAAAATGTCTACTCACTCCAGCGGATGCAGAAGGCTATTTTTAATCATGTTTGTATAAAAATATAATTTATAATACCAAACTCATATCTAGGGATGCACCAATACTGTTATCACGTTTGAGCTTTGATCCAGTCAAATTAGCTGAATCAAGTATAGCTGGGCCTATCGTTGGTCCAGAAAGTCTCACGTTATGATAGAACTTTGTAGTTACTTGAAGGATCCCAAAATACAATTAGAAGAGTTTTAACCTACACCATTTCTTAAATAAATGGTATTTTCAGACTCTGTATAGTAAAAACCAAAGTTAATTCCTGCAACTTTTTGTCCAGTTGACAGATTTAACTTTGGCTTTTACTATGGATCAGACCTGGACGACTGAGGGATTACACAGACTTCAGTCTCTGTACTTTAATTGGTTTTATACCAGGTATTGGCAGATAAACCAAAGCATAGATATCAATATCAGAACTGAAAAATCTGGTTTGGAGAATGTGTTCCATCATATCTTTGACATCATGGATGGCCTGGCTAAGTCCCCATAGGTGGCATGTCCGCTCTGACCGGGACCATGTGTTTCCATGCCTGCTCAGCCGTGTGCAGACAGGGGACAGGTGGATCTGTGTTGTGGGGAATGTAGTCAGGGGCAGCAGTAAAATATTGAAGCCCTTTTTACTTTTAATTTAAGTGAAAATATCAAAGTGAAATATTACTCAAAATACATGCAACTCTTCTTCTTCTGTTGTTTTGAGTAAACTTATTAAACAATAACGTTGATGTGCTTGGTGCCAAACATGTTGGAGAGAAAGTGACAGAAGGCCTGCGTTGGAGGGCTGCGGAGCATGGGGTGTCCCAGCTGAAGGAGCCAGCTGGTGGAGGGAGGGAGCTCCAGTCTTTCCGGAAGGGAATTCTCCATTCAGAAGGCACAGTGAAGGATAACCCTCATCAGCAAATGTGCATAGTATTAGACTGTTTACAAGCAACTGATGCCATTTAGTGTAGAATTTTGGGATTGTAGCTAAATATTTACCATTAAAGGGATGAAAAACAGCTGAATGGTCTCATGTGTCAGATGTTTTTTAATTAAAAAACACTGCATTCATCTTGCTAAAACAGCTGAACCAGTTCAATTGGAAGATAAAGCTGTCTTATTTTACGCTGCTCATAATTGTCCCCTTTGGCAAAGTACACCATTAAAGCAACATTATTCCACTTGACTTTAACCTGCTTGGCTGGTATGTGTCACAGTATAATCTGTGGCATTCACAATACGCAGTTATAACAACTTCCATCAGCCAAGAGCGGTAACACATCTATTTTGTACAGACAGGCCTACAAAGTGACCACAAGGTTTAAAAAAAAAAACCGTGTGGATTCAGCAACAAGAGTTAGGTGGTTAAAGGTGTAAAATAGGGTCGTCAAAAGAAGATTAGATACTAAAAAAATCACATTTACAAGACAGAAATTAAGCACTAATATATGCCCATAGACCACTATGGAACCTATGGAACCTACCTGGATATGCAGGTAACCCACATGGTAAAGAAAGTACTACGGTTTAATGTTGAAAATCACATTCTACTGTCTAATTAAAGACTCCTTTTTATTCATCGTGGTATTGGAATTGGTATAGACAAGAGTGGGAATTGCCCAAATGGAATTCTTGCCCACCCAATCCAGCCTACTACCTAATACACATACAGCTGTGTAACTGTAAAAATACCGTTGTCTCACCCAAGTTCAGCATGCCTAGAACTGGACCTGATTGAGTAACGAGTCTAGTCATTAGTATCGAAATCGAGTTACAAAATTTTGGTATTTTGACAACACTAGTGTAAAGACAGCGCTTTCATTTGTCTCTGTAACATACAAAATGAATAATATATTTGCTCAAAATTCTAACAGATCTTCCTTCTGTAACAGGTACAATGGCTCACTACCCAATGGAGACCGGGGGAGACGGAAAAGCAGATTCGCTCTGTACAAGAGGACCAAAGCCAACGGTGTTAAGCCGAGCACGGTGCACATCCTCAACACACCCCAGGCCTCCAAGGTACACAACACATGCCCCATTCACAAGCACTACACTCTTTAAAGGGCCTTTATTACGCCATATTCTGATCTATGTTTTAATGCTGTTTCCTCCTCAAAAACACACCTGGAGTTGTGTCACACATGTTTAACACACAAACCCTGAATATTTAGGGAGAGTTCTTCTCTCAAACAGAAAACACTCTGTTCCACCTTGAGATGTCATGTGGTAATACAAGAAGTGCTCCACTGTGTTTTTAAACTCCACACACCTTCATTAAAATCATTCGGATGATTTCAGGCCTGAAATTGCCAATCTCTACTGAACTAAAGGTAAAAGGTAACCATCAATTTGAAAACCACGTCATGACATCATAAGGTGGAACAGGGCATTTTGAGCTTTGTAGATGTAGACAAAAACTCTAACCCTAATAATAAAGGATTACTCAAACATATGTGAATGAAGCAAAACACAACTAGGAGGAGGTAACAGCATCATAACATGGTTTAAAGCTCACAAGAGTCTATTTTGTGTAATATAAGACCTTTAATGACTCATGACAGCTTTGTGGGAGAAAAACAGTTGAAATGTAAAGCTTTGACATTATGGTTGACCTATGTTATGTTGACATTTACAGTACAATCGCTGCAGTTCTCAGTCAGGCCTCCGAGCTTTTTTCTGCCCCACAGAGGCTGCCAAAAACTGCACCGGCCTGTATAACGTGTCGGCCTCCTGCATTCCAGCCTTTAGTTCCCAAGCAAAAGTGCCAGAGCAGCCAGAGGAGCTGCTTACCTCTGCAGCGCAACAGGGAGGCCCACACTTTAGACATTTGTAAAGAGTTAAGCGCTACCCAGGGGCCCTTTGGTTCACATTACCCCCAACCTGTGCACTTGTTGCAGTCTGACGTACTATTTGGACAAATTTGCTGTTGCATTTCTGTTGTGACGTTGTGAATGAACAAGATATCACACGGTAAATCATCGCTAAATGTAAACTTATAGTGTTGTCACGATACAAAAATGTCAAACTCTTTAATTAGACAAGAAATAAGAATAGTACTTTCTCTTATATTTCCATGTGACCTTATATCTGTGGCCTTATAGCTCTAGATCATTCTAAAGCTATTCAGGAAAGGTTCATTTCTCTCCTGTGAATGTGACTTTTTAGTTTCGATACTTGTTCAAATGAGTATCTAGTATCTGATTTTGAACAATAACAAATGCAGATCTGTTCATTGTAAACTTCCTATTCAAAACTGCAGAACTGAGAGGTTATTCATTTATGTGTTTTTATCGTTGGGAAAAAAAGCTGCGTGACATTTTCGAACTCTACATGTATGATCCGAAATCTTATTTTTTGAATAATTGCATGTTGCAAGTGGGCGGGGATAGGGGATAGATGAAAACTGACATTTTTTTGAACACTCACATCTCTAATGCTGGACAATACAGGATTACTCAAACATGCATGAATCACTCGAAATACAACTCTTGAGTAAGTTAATGAAGCGGTTACGTTGTTATAAAAAAAATAATATGTCCCCTTTAAAGCTGTCTTAGTGCCTCCTGAGCAAAAAAGGAAGAAACATGCCTGTTGCTTGCAGATAAAGTTGCCCGGATACCTGATTATCAAACCCTCATACAATGTTATGCAATGTATTTTTCAGTTTCAGTGTTGTGAACGACCATTTCCCCATTGCATGTTGGTTCCCTTCTGTCAACCTGCTACTAACTGGTGACATTTTTAGAAGGTGAATATAAAGTTCTTGCAGTTGGCTGACCCCCGAATACCAGCTGCTGTGATGGTCAAAAATACCCGCAAAAGGCAAGGTGTAAGCACAGGACAGATTAGAATGGCCTTTAGCTCTGAATGTTTTGTTTCTCAGTGTTGTATACTCTGCACACGGCTCCATGGAAATACCCACGTGCCCCTGCACACTAACACGCAGCACTGATAATGAAGCCTTCACTGCTCTCCCACGTTTATATTTTTAACAGAAGCAGAGGACATACAGAATCCAAGGGGGGTGTGTTATTTTTACAGTACAAGCGCTGTAAAAATATATGTTTAAATTTGCAGCGGAGGAAGGAACAGGTGGAGGGCCATTTGTGCTGCACTGGTGGCATTTGTCCCTGTCTGTTTGAGGTTACAGCAGAGAGACTGACCCACTTCTGTCCCCCCTCTTGCACGTGGACCGGCTGGGCTTGTTTGGGTAATGGAATTCACAGATTTGTCGGGGATGATAATAGCATGTGGTAAAGTGTTGGTGTGCCCACCCCACACAGACAGACTAAATTGGGGAACTTTAGCTTGGAGACAGCCCTTCTGAACTTTACAGCCTCTATGGTTAGAAGGAGGGTGACTTTCTTGTCTTTTCCGATGTTGTAAATTCTCAAGACTTGTTGCAGATGCACTTGTAAATTTATGGGGGTTGAAAACGTTATGTTGCAATTTTGGTAGGACAGTTGTCAGCCTTTTAGTAGAGTAGAAATAGAAGTAGTCACTAGATGCTCCTATACATTTTGGGAAAAATATCAAATTGAGATTTATCAGACATGCATTGCAGCTAGATTTGCGATTTATGTTTTACTAAAAGTTCATATTTGAAATAAAAAGACTGAAATTTGAACTGACAAAGTAATGCAAGAATCACATTTCAGAACATGTTTGTGCAGACCTAAACTACAGCGTTAGCAGTTTTAACACAGAATAAGACTTGTGGTTTGTGGTTTGCGTAGGAACTTTTGGCACTTCAAAAATTGCAGCCTTTGCCATTTGCTAATTGTGTTCATTCAAATTGTAATTTCGATTGCGATTAATCTTGCATAAATGATTTTATTGCTTATCTGACTGTTACACTTTAGCCTTTTAGTGAGCAAAATAGAACGTTATTGCAATGGAATGTGTAAAGCAATGCCTGCAGTTTTTCAGAACATTCTCAACCATAATTAATCCAGGCCATATTTATGTTTCAAGCAATGGGCATAATATAACTTTGGGTTCTGATCATAGACTGTATATATAAGTGGACATAGCTAACCTACTAGCCGCCGTGTTCCAAATGGGAAGTGAGCATGGGCGCACTTTTGGCTCCTTTGACTCTGGCTCCAATTTACTTTACACTGGAAAACTGTCGCCCCTCTTTCTGTAACTGCTGCTGTCAGGCTCGTCATTTTGGTCTTAAAATGTTCATATTAACCTGCTCTACATGATCCTGGTATTTTTATTTCACTATTGTGTCTGTAACTCAAGATATGAACATTAGTGACAGACAAATCAGGTGACTTCTTTCCTTGAGGTCACTCCCGGTTTGATTGACAGCTGCTAAACCAGTGGTGCGGGCGGAAAGAGGCATTACCTTAAACAACCTTGCTCTCGATTGGCTCTTTGTTATGATACTGCAACTTGGCTCCAAATTCACCCCATAACTGCTAGCCTCGATGAGCTTTATTTGACTGGAGCCGAACGCTATGGGTGACATCACACTCCCTTAGTCCACTTCTTTATACAGTTTATGGTTCTGATTGGCCATATGTTTTCTTAAATAATATTGTTGCATATATAATTACAATCAACAACCCATGAGGGACACTGTAACTGCAGGGTGCCGTTAGCCCTGACCTGCAATTACCACAGCTGCAATGCAATGTTTGTGTAAGACATTTGGTAGTTGTTTCCTGTTTGCCAATTGTTCACAGCTTCAGTGTCAAAGCCTCAAACATGAAAAGACTTGGCAACAGTGTGTTACCATCTGCTTGGGATGAATTGCTTGCACTCTTCCCTCTGTCCCAACATGCAGTGGGTGCTATAAGATGTTTATTTATTTATTTTCCAGGCTGTTAACAGTAAAGGCCAGCACAGCATCTCCTACACACTGTCCAGGAACCAGACAGTAGTTGTGGAGTACAGCCATGACAAAGACACAGACATGTTTCAGGTAAAATATATAGGAAAAGAAATAAGCATTCACTTTTATATAGCCATATGTCTGAATATTAAACTATGGGTGTTTTGTTGTAGATTGGGCGTTCCACGGAGAGCCCCATAGACTTTGTGGTGACAGACACTGTAGCAGGAGGCCAGGAGGGCGAGGAGACCCCCATCACTCAGAGCACCATCTCGCGCTTTGCCTGTCGCGTGGTCTGTGAGCGGAACCCTCCCTACACTGCCCGCATCTATGCCGCCGGCTTTGACTCCTCCAAAAACATTTTCCTTGGGGTAATTACTAGTTACTGCACAGTCATATAGCAACATTTCTAAGCTTGTCTCTGCACTTCTTTGGATGTGTGTGACATGTATTGATTTATGTATTTGTTTTTCTTCTAAAGGAAAAAGCTGCAAAATGGAAGAACCCTGATGGTCACATGGATGGCCTGACAACCAATGGTGTACTTGTTATGCACCCGAAAGGTGGTTTCACAGAAGACTCTAAGCCCGGCGTCTGGAGAGAGATCTCAGTGTGTGGAGATGTATATACTCTGAGAGAGACCAGATCAGCACAAACCCCTGGGAAGCTGGTCAGTAGTCTGCTGTCTTTGTTGTATAAGGCCTTTACAGCTTATTTACAGCTAACTGAAGCTGTGTGTTTGCCCTCCTCTTGTGCAGGTTGAACATGAGAGTAACATCCTTCAGGACGGCTCCCTGGTGGACCTGTGTGGAGCTACACTCCTCTGGCGTACAGCAGAAGGCCTCTTCCACACTCCCACACAGAAACACTTGGAGGCTTTGAGACAGGAGATCAATGCGGCGCGTCCCCAGTGCCCCGTGGGGCTGAACACCTTGGCCTTCCCGAGCATGCAGCGCAGCCGTGCACTCTCCTGTCTGGAGGACAAGCAGCCCTGGGTCTACTTGGCCTGTGGCCACGTTCACGGCTACCACAACTGGGGCCACCGCTCAGAGCAGGAGCCCAACACCCAGCGAGAGTGCCCCATGTGTCGTATGGTGGGGCCCTATGTGCCGCTGTGGCTGGGCTGTGAGCCCGCCTTCTACGTGGACACGGGAGCCCCCACACACGCTTTTGTGCCCTGTGGACACGTGTGCTCAGAGAAGTCGGTCAAGTACTGGTCTGAAATCCCCCTGCCTCATGGAACCCATGCCTTCCACGCAGCCTGCCCCTTCTGTGCCACCCAGCTCAGCCTCCCTCAGGGCTGCTCCAAGCTAATCTTCCAGGGCCCTGTGGACTGAGGCCTGCTCTGGCTCAAAGACTTAAGACAAGTGCCAACATGCTGTGAAACTCTTTAGAATATTTAGTGCTTTCTATTGTTTGTGTAAGCCGGGCAGTGGAAAGTTCGGGTCATATACTGTGGATCATGCACAACAGAGCCATTAGACTGTGGCTGGGTGAAAGGCCGCTGCGGCATCCAGACAAGTGGAGTACACTGGACCACGATGCCTGGCTCATTTATAATGAAATACTGTTTCAGCTCCGGCAAACCAATCACTTGCAACAGTGCTAGTTAAACTACATTTACTGCTGGTTTTCAATCACAGAGTGCCAGATTACAGTGGTGGTACAGAGAGAGCAGTGAGCTGGTGTAGTTCTGCTTTGTAAGGGTGAAAACATGGCCATGGCTTTATAGTGGAGTTCCCGGTGAGTGTGACACTAGTTAAGTTTATACAGAGCCCGACAGCTGGACTGTTGGCTGTGACAAAAGCCAGGAGACAAGGAGCTCCCGGCCTCATCCCTCAGACTCACCCATGGATCCAAAGTACAAAGCAAGGAGGACTCATGTACAGAGATTTAACCAGTGCCTCAATCTTTTCTAGTATTACAGAGATATTTTGTTGAAGGCAGATAGATTTTCATACTGATGACACAAGGAACACAGAGATTCTCCGCATTTTTACCAGACAGAGGAGCTATTACTAAACGGAGGCCCTTGTGCTGTTTTGTAATGCAAATGTTAATATATATTTTTCTGCATAAATAATGTGCGTGAATGTTTAAATGTGTGGGTTTGACTGAGTGGGCAGCCAGCATCATTTCACAACAATATACTCTCTCATCCAATCCCCAACTGACAAAGAAACTAAACAGGGCTTTATTGTGATTATACTGAAATACAAATCTTCCTACAGGTGGCGCTGTTGCCATTCGCCCCCCCCTTCTATGCACATGTAACTATCAGAACCCCCACCCCATTCCCACGTACTGTATTCAGTCTCCACTGTTGTTAGCTTTATCACATAGTGGGGCTAATCCAATGGCAAACCTGGGCTCTGTCTCACCAGCTTCCCGAGATTATACCAAATATAAAAATGACTTGTTTCTTCCCCATTCAAGATGCAACAACCACCTTTTTCTGCGATCCAAAGTGTCTTCCTGTAAACAATCTTGAACCCAACTGCTGCTACAGTGGAACGTTGACAGCTCCGGATTACCGTCCAGGCTGTGAGGATGCACAACCCAACTCCATGGGAATAATATTATTATCACTTGCAATGCCAAGATGGGTTGATTCAATTGTGTGAGAATGAGTGGAGTTGTCCAAAAAATATAGAGTTGAATAGAAAGTGTGTCAATGAATCTGGGACTGATCATAGGATTCTTATCAGGCTAGCACACCACATATGTTTGTGATGGCACTGGTTAGCATTAGCATAACTCTAAAAGTAATGTTTGATTGGATTACATTTTCAGGAGAGGTCAGCTATGGGTAAAGATAGAAATGTTTACTTTGTGGTGTAGAAGCCATGTGAATGTAGGACTTTGTGGGGAAAAAAAAGAAAAAACTAAGAAAAACATTGTACCATCAGATACAAGGCCAAAGATATTAAAAGATACCAAAAGCTACTTAAAGTGGGACTAAACACCTAAACTTCTCCCACAAGTACATTTGAAATAGAGCTGCTAATATGGGCAGTACCTGGAGGACTAAAGAACAGAACAGTGCGATTGGTCTAACAGGTCCCTGCAGCCAGATGTAATCCAGGTGTGTAATCAGAAACACCTGGCTTTAATCAGGGCAGTACAGTGTGATGTCACATAGTACTTGAAATTGCAGTGGCCAATGAGAGCACAGTTAGAACACACTTAGTTTTTGACTAGAAAGTTGGTTTACCTAGTTTGCACTAAAATGGCAAAGGACCAGGAACAGTACACAATATGATTAAAACACCATATAGAGTTAAGTAGACAATAGTTGATTTAGTGTTTAGTTCCACTTTAAGCCTAGTAAAGAGCAAAGTAGATGCTGAAGATACAAGGAGCCCTTAAAGTATATGATGATCCCAAGACTCAATAACGGGTCATGTCACTACAAATCTGCCCTCCTTGTGTGTCGATGGTTTCTGATGCATTAATACGTTTGTTATGAAGTAAAAATCTTACACTTTCAAAAGGACTGTAACGAAGCATGAAAGATCTTAACTATAACTAAATTGTATAGTTTAGTTAGGAGTGCTTTTTGATGTAGTGTGAGTGGCGTGCAGGTCAAGTGCACAGCCACGTTGTCCTGTAGCATTCCCTCTTGAACACTGTGCTGCTTGAGACAGCTCTAGAACAGCTGCCGGAGGAGCTGCCTGTCTAACATTCCTCTTTGGTAAACATGGGTGGGGCTCTCCGCTCACACAAGGCCTTGTTCTGTGATTCTGTCTCCTTCAAGAACTCTGTACTCAAGCCATAGAATTCACTGATGCTCCCGATGCCTCCTTTGCAAAGAAATAAAGTATTTTTAAAAGTACACTGTGAGTTGTTGTTTTTGCCCAACATCTGGCTCAGACATTTGGAGGGCAGGTTCAGCTCAGAAAGGCTGTAGTCATTAAAGTAAATTGGGGATGTGGTCTAGTCCTGTAGTGTGCAGAGCCTTTGAAGTGCAGATGTGTCAGCTGTGAGCACATTGTAGTAGCCTGGATGTTTAATCATTCTTACGTATGAGTTTCATCATTCCTTTGTGCCAACACTTCCCTTGGATCTTTTTAACAAGAAACTGAGACTCAATATTTGATACATCTATTATAGAGATAAGACTTGTGAAGTTCTATCTCGTCATAAAGTGCCTCAGCACAGTGTTTCTCATGCAGCAGCGAGGCAAGGCTATGTTTGTACATGACAATTGACAAATATTTCTCCTATAAACTAATATCAGACATGCCACAAAATGATTTATTGTAATATGACGTCTCCACTGTTTGGATCAAGAGAAGAGCAAGTCTGAACATAAACAGTCATTTGAAGTAAGACTCATTTGTACATAGGTTTTATAGTTCTCAATAAACGTCAGAAGTGATGGTCTTTTTAAAGAGCGGCAGGGCCTGATTTAAATGAAATTCAATGTAAGTTCAACTACCTGCAGGGTCCAGGACTGAAATCAGCTCATTCTCTTTTGTGCTGTTCCATTACTACCCACAGGGGGGCACTGCTTCCTCAACAATAGAGCGGCTGGCACGAAGCCCACACATCTCCAGCCTGTGGCGGTGCAGAGATGGAAGGCAGGTTTGATGTTAATTATAAAAACGTCTGATTAAAAACACTGTAAATACATCTAAATCAAGCAAAACAAATTAATTAAATTGGCTTGTGCTTACAGTGTACAAGCCTAAATGTGCCACTGGACTCAAACATGGATGCAGTCTATTTATATACGCGGAATTTATTTTAAGTTATTTATCTCGTAGCCATATGGCCTCGTTGCGCTATTTCTAACTGTTACACATATTTTAGACAACGTTCTTCTACCACACATCGTTGAATTATTACGCACAAATCAGAATAGCTTTTATTGGATGCAAAATATTGTGATGGTGGCGCTTTCAATCTTTCACACGTGACTTTATCTCCTCCATAATTCCGGCACATGAGAGGGATTTAAATACAGAACATGTCAGTTGGGCACTGGGAGAGGACTGGAGCCGTGGGACGCCGTGCTTCCTAATTAACATTTCCGCGGTGGATGTGCGCTGGGTTCATACGTCTGCGCATTCGCCTGTTTTTCTGAATGACAGTAGAGACACTGAAGGTGACAGCATGCTAATGTGAGATCACTCATACAGTCTGTGGTGGCTCCCCTGCCTTAAGCGGGGCAAGGTTATGCAAATAACCTAAAATGATACAATGTTTTTCCACTCGGCTCGATTATGGGGACTCAAGGTTCACGTGCGTAATGGTGCGCGCCGTTGGTAACCTGGGTGATCCTAATTAACCTTTAACAGGAAATATTATTCGCATGACTTATTCTTTAACATACCATCATTTTGAGGTTAATAAAATAAAAGTTTATAGAGCGTAGTTACTTATCACTCCTCAAGCAGAGGTCCTGTAGTCACTCGAATCTTATATGACGTTACAATTCGATGAAAGTATAGGCCTACTTTTATGTGTTAGATTTTATATGTTATATATTCTGTGTTAATTGTTAAAATCGGTTGTGTAAGAAATTAATTATAAGTGGCTTGTCCATACTCACATGGGTACCCCTTGCACTGCTAAAGTGGCACCCAGGCAGGCCTCAACTGCAATGAGCCCGCTGGCTGGATGCTGTTCTATTCTGAAAAAAAAAAACAAAAAAAAACCCCAAAAACGAACAAATGTCATAGCTAAAATATCACATAATACTATCTCAAAAATTGAATAATGTACTTTGCACCATTCATTTGTCCAAGTGGTGAACAACCTCTGTAGCCATAGCTGTCTAGGAGGCAGAGTCATTACTGCCACCATCAATCATGGTCTGACCTAATGCAGGAAAGGTGGATCAAATATGTTGCCCAGCACCAGGGGACACAATGAGCGTCTGCGGTACCGTGGTTCCATAGCAAAACCAACTTTTCTTCTTTAGGGCCAATTCACAATTTTCCTGTGTGTCTGTGTTATTATCAGTAATAGTGGGCCTATTCATTTTTAGTTAAAATAGTTATCTTTTCAATAATAAGGAATTGGGGATATATTATTTTGGCCATCCTGGGGGCACTTAGTAATTAAAAGTTTGTGGTGTAAATAAACTTTGATACATTTTTCCTCAAAGGTTTTTCAGCATGCTGGGTAATGCATTAGAAATCTTGCAATCACTTTTGTAACTTAAAAACAACAACAGTTTTGTCCTGATCATAGACCAGTTTGACCTTCCACCATTTTGCCTTGGGACTCCCTTTCTTCCTTTGTGTCCCGTGTCCTTTTAGACCTCCATGTGAAATGCCACAGGTGTCTGCAGGCGCTGGGCCAGGCTATCAGCACGACACCTTTGGCGCTAAGTTGGAGGCTGTGATATTTACCTCAATTACCCAGCATGCATCTGAGGCCAATGATATGCAGATCGACATGTGTAAAGAAGAGATAGTAGCACGCTCTCTCAGCACCTCTCCTCTGTCCCTGGCTCTTAGGAACAGTCAACTTGGCAATGGGTTTTATCTCCAGGCAAATTGGACAACCACTGAAAATAAGACAGGGCTGTTTACTTCAAAAATCAAATACAGAAAGAGATGACAAATTTAAACATGTCTGATTGAGCAACAGTGGCACAGTGGGTAGAGTCTTCGCCCGGTATCCAGACGGTCGCTGGTTAAACTCTCACCTAAATGCAGACTGCCATTATATCCCTCACATTGTCCACTGCAGTCACAATGTACTTGGGACAGGGAGGGCGTCCAGCATTAAAACCTGTCAAATCACCATGGCAATCCTGACTGAATAAGGCTAAAAAGATTACAGAATCCTACTATATTTGGCTGAAAGAAATACAGATAGTTGCTTCAGGTGGCATACTTTTCTGGTATGCCACCTGCTGGTAATAGAGGTGTTATTGCTTTAATAAGATATAAAACAACCAAGCAAACAAAAACACTTAATAATATAAAATATATCCATGGAGACAAGGTGATGCCACCAAGCCAAGTTAGAGGTCAGATCTGCCGAGAGGCGAGCCCACTCACTGTAAGAATGTATGTTTTTAGCAATAATAACACCTGTAATTAAATAAATGTAGAAGTAAAAGTAGAAGAAACAAGCAGCAAGCATATAGCTCCAAGCAGAAAATTTACATAGTGCATCTTTAAATATTTTGTACAACTCAATTAAATAATATTTGAAAAAATAGTTTACAATTTGAATAAACTTCCATCTTTTATTTTACCCTTTGGTCAAACTTGTAGTAAGGACATTCCTGTGCATTCAGCCGGCCCTATGCATCCCCTGCTCTCCACTCGTACTGCAGTAGAGTTTGAAGAGGATTACGATTATATCAGGCCTATTTACTATTTCATGTGGCTCTATGATACTCTGTACTCAACCCACTCAGCTCATTACTTTCTCCATGAATAACAAATGAGCTGTCAAATAAAAGGCAAATAAACACAGGCAAGAGGCACGCTGATTTTACTAGACAGAAATGGGTCTGGAACGTCACATGATATAATATTTACTATTCAAATACATACAAGAAGGATTTTTTGTTTCATTTACCTGACTTGCATGCTTCACAAAAGAAGACAGCACAAACTAAAGCTAGGGTAAGAGTATATAGTTTATTCCCCTGTGGGACTTATTATAAAAAAAGTAATAATTGATCATATTTTGTCATAAGTAAGTTGCTGTAGTAGAAAGGCTTTAAGTCCAAGAATTGAACCTGGGACAATTTTGCTGTGAGGCGAGTGCTAGCTGCTCAGCCACCATGCACAGAGACATTAAACATAACTTACATATTTATTCAGTTACTGGTGTTTATATTGCTAAAAATGCCTTGAAAACCATGCATTGTTTCTGTGAGCGGGGTTGCCTCTCCACAGATCTGACCTGTAACTTGGCCTGGACGCGTCATGTGTCCACTGATATAGATATGTTTAATGCTATACAGTGAAACATTTGCCTGGCATATCCATAATGATATGTCTGGTTTTTTTATACACATTGTTATCAGTCTGGTCCTCACGCCGTCTGTTACATCATCAGCCCGACCAAACATGATCGTGCAATCAGATTCATTTTTTTCAGTGATGCATGTGAATCGAAGGAGCTCACCTCTCACGATTAACAGAGTTTGGTGCTTCGTTCATTGATTCTACAGAAATCTGTGATGTTTTTCAGTCCCTCTTGATATTTCTTTCCTTTCTTTTTTCCTCGTAAGCAGCCATGTTTGTTGTGTTTGTGAATCCCAGGCAAGTGAAACATTCTAGGCAAAACAATAACATCTCCATGGATAGAAGCAGGTGGCGGACCCTCCACTAGAAAAGTTACATAGTGCATCTTTGAACCGAGCCGTTGTCAAACATGCGCAATACATGGAACGTCTATACAAGTGTTCAAAAGTAGTCTAAGCAAGCTGAAATATGTCCCCTTTAAATTGAGTCTACCTCCTTGCCCTTTCCCTGACGTCTTTGGGAGGCATGCAACGTCGTGTCTACTCACCCAAACAAGGGGACAAATTACTTCAATTAAGGCGTAATTGCGGAGTGGTGTGTTAATTAAATCTTTATCAGTTCAAGTAAGTGGATTGCTCCCACATGGAACCCACTGTGCCTTCTCTCCCTCCTCTCCCTCCTCCCGTCTGCTCTCAATTCACCCACAACACCTCCATCTTTTTTAAACTGCTACTTTATGCTCCTGGTTGTCACTCTGAAATAACTTGGATTAAGATCATTAGAGCTTGTTCCACCGGCTCTGCCCTGTCCCCAGCTGTTTTTTTTAAATAACAAATATGATAGGGCCTGAAACGCGAGGGAGGGTCCTTGGCTGGAAAATGAGATACAAGATTTATCACAGGTTCCTGGTGTTTTGTCAAAATTGAATCCTCTAATTTTAATTGCTCTCGACGAGGTACGCCGCTCGGGGGAACACAAAAAAGCGGCTCCGTGTGCTGTCCAAGTCTCCGGCCGCACCATTATGCTCCATTGTGCAAAATGGTGATTACGAGTGGCTTTATCCTTGTCATCTATCTTATTTAGAATCATTTAGGTAGCCGCATGCCACAAAGGAACAGCGGTGGGCCCTGTTATTATGTGCATTTGAGACACGCGCCGCTGGGATCATAGGCAGAACCAATCTATCCGAAGACTCAGTGACCCTCCTATTAGAATATAAAAGATGTTGGCAGAGTTTGAAGTGAAAGGGGAAATTGGTTCAAATGCGTTGTAAATAACAATAGCTATAATAATGATAAGAGGGGGTAAATAGCAGTTCACGGTTAGTTCACGGTTTCAACTCTTTCTCTAGTCTCGACATTAGAACTTGTTGCAAGCCTAATTAAAATCCAGTTACTAATCACAGTTCATTTCAGAATGGTTAAAGGTACACTGTGGAACTTTTCTGGTTGAGGGATACTTCACCTGCTCCCTTGGGATGTTATTTCTTTGCCTAGAATGATTCATATGGTATTGCTTTAAATCTCCATGGAGACAAGCAGGTGATGCTGCCAGGTCAAGTTACAGGTCAGAACTGTGGAGAGACGTGCAGTGAAACATTCTAGGCAAAGCAATAACATTTCCATAGAGACAAGCAGGTGGCGGACTCCATGAATGAACGATATAAAGTCACAAATGCAGGCCTCTGGAAAATAGTAGGAAGCCAAAGCAACCAAGGACCAGGGAGGATATGTAGTTAGTTCTTCAGTCAACTGGCATAAAAAAAACAAAAAACCTAGACTCCATTAAAAGAGAGTGTATGTTGATGCTGGTTATATTATAGCTGACTCGAAGGGGAATCAAACTCACAACCTCCCGGCTGCAATGACAGAGAACTAAAGTGTGTTACAGTAATTCTGATTACAAGTCACCAGTCAAAAGTCATCATCATTTAAACTAAGCATTGTTGGGATATGGCAAAACAGATTTCAAAATATGTCTGACAAAAAGGTCATTCAGGGTGCACACGCAGGCTACATCAAAAAAGGGGACTGGGACTACTGACCAGGACTAAACAAAGAACAAAAAATAGGTTCCAACCACTCTCAAATTCTATAACAGGCAGCCTTTTGCACTCTAGCTCACTGCTCCTGTCTGCTCTTCCAGGCTATAAGTATGCTGGCATGTATCCATAATAATCTAACACTGGACTATCCCGGTTAAATCTGTACATGAACAGGAGCTGAGTCCTGTGTGGTTGCTCGATGAGATGAATGGGTGTAATGTGGCTGCAAAGCTGATTCTAAAGGGGCTTAACTGGATTACACCTCATTTCAAGGATGCTTAAGGTAAGATTAAAACAGATACGTGGTAAAGTGAGCAAAATACAAATTCAAATAGACCCAATTTCACTCTCTAGTCTCTTAAGCCACTCTTTCAAGCATGACCGTCTGTAGGCCGGCCTGTTTTAAACCCATAGACTACACAATCACATGCGACCCAATGTTTTTAATGGGAATCTGTCTCCGAAATTACATGTATGCGTGTAAGTGGTTCATTAAGATGATGCCAAACAAACTTTCTCAAAACTGCATAATTGTTGTGATAAGTTGTACGTGGTATTTATTATCAATGGCCATCCAACCCAAAAATGTTAGGTATTGCCAGTGTGTTATAAATGTGAAATGGAGGTTTGTTTCTTCGATATAATATTGCTAAAAATAGATTACAGAACTTGAGAAAATGAATAACTTGAATAACTATAACTATGTAACTCTTCTGGTTCTGCCATCTGCTTGTGTCAACGGAGATGTTATTACTTTGCCTGAAATAGTAGTAGCATAAATAAATAGTATGGCATTAAACATATCTGTGTATCCATAGAGACAAGGTGATGCCACTAAGTTACGCCCTCACAGGAAGAATGCATGTTTTTCAAGGTATTTTTCTAGCAATAAAAACATCTATTGAACAAATGCTAGATTGACAGGGTTAAGGGCGACAGTTGGTGTTTGTCCACTGATCTGAAGGTTGGCAGTTCGAATCCCGCTCTCCGTGTCTCAGTGTCCACGGAGACAAGCAGATAGTGTACTTACCAGAAAAGCTACATAGTGCAAATTCTTTCTTGTACTACTACAACAAACACTATACTGGACTGAGCAGAGTGGATCTCAACAACTGTGAATGGGAATTGAACTGCCAACCCTCTGCCTAATAAATGACCTGCTACTTTCGTGTAATATAAAAATTCATATTTCAAACACTGTCTACTGGACCATGCTATTCCCTATTAAAGCTTTTTTTTTTTAATCTTACGCTCCAATTCCCCCAAGCGGTAACATTAGAACTCTCTAATCACGCACTTTGGCACATGCACAAAATATGGCACTTATATGCAATCTGGAGCGATAATGAATTTAATACCAGCGCTGCTATTACCCTGGACTAATGTTTGTTAATAAGCAGACGCCATATGGAGCTAGGACTTGTGGGTAATTCCTCTCTTTGGACAAGCTGTCAATAAAACGCATTTTGTGGACCTGGGGGTGGTTAATCCTAGTCGCTCCAGTGATCCCCATACAGACTTGTGAATGTATTGCAAAAATTTGTGTGAAAACTTTGGTAAACAATTGCTTTTTGTATTACTATTTTTGTCCACCTCCCTCACAAACTATAGTCCTTTTTTCACTCTTCACCTCGTTGCCAGCATTGCAACCTACGGCAAAACCAAGCTAAGATTAGTACAGTGACCAGCGTCCAATTGTAAAGAATGATGGGTAGTGGGTGTGGGTGGGTGTGTTGGAGTATAGAGTAAAACGTGTGTGCTCCAGACTGATTAGACAGGAAAGCTGTGTGAGAATGGAAGTGAGGATTAGCTATAGCCATCAGAGTGGGTTGGGTGCTGACACCACTCCACCCTACCAAGTGCTCAATTTAACCAAGGGATCAGACTCATTTAGGATGGCCAGGGATTATTATCGGTTCAATAGGGCAATTTCCGTATTACAGTAACCCTCTGACCTAAGCAATTCAGCCACTTGTGAGACGTTTAGAAGTATATGCGCCCAGGTTCAGTTATAACAGCATGACCAAAGACTAAATGAGCACTTAAGTCATAGATTAAGAAAGCTATATATATTTAGGTGGGTCGTTGGTAAAATTCTTGGTATTTTTGGTGGTAAATTTAACTTTAAGCAGATCTGTGCTCTCTACTCTTCTACTCCAGAATTTTTTTTAATAGATTGTAAAGTAAGTTGTTTTTTTATCTATACAAATGCACAAATCAAAACTCCAGATGAAACAAACTTTTTTTATTACATATTTTTACAATATATCAACTGATCAAATTCAATAGAAAATACGTCTCATCTGTTGGAAATTGTTACAAAAAAGTAAAAAATTTGAATTAAAATTAGAGATGCACTAACCCTTTTGCAACATTGATAGTCTGGTTGGGTTTTAGGTCTGCCAATCCCCACTTTTCTTTCCTTGGGAGTAAAAGAGAACATGAACTGATCAAGTAATACTTAAGAAACAACGCAACAACATTGTATTGAAGTTAAATGCACATGTTATGATAGACCAGCATTCACAGTGGCCATAGTCTTTTATTACTTTCATGTATATTCCGAGCCGATAATCTGTACATTCATTCAGGATCAGACACGATAGCAGTAACACTATTTGTGCTTCTCATGATGAATCTTCATATGTACAGACAAATTAGACTTTTTGTTAAATGTTTTTGCACAGACTGAACAGCTGTAAGATCACTGACCTGTGTGAAATAGATAATGTACCCTAAGACTTGACCCATAGACAAAGATTTTGTTACAGACCAGACCAGATGAAAGGTCTTCCTCCAGTAGGCCATGTGTAAATCGAGAGCTCATACTAAACTGTAAGGTTCGTCTCCTGTGTGAGATCTCATATGCCTGTTCAGATCATCATTTTGGGTGAATGTTTTCTCGCAGACTAAACAACTGTAGGGATGTTCTCCTGTGTGAACTCGATTACACCCTTCAAGACTAAAGTGACAAACGTTTTCTTGAACAGCAGTGAGGGTGCCGCTCTTCTGTGTGTTTTTACATGACTTTGTAAACTACATTTTGGGGCAAATGCTTTCTTACAAGTTGAACACTTTCTGGTGTGAACTCTAAAATACAATTTACAATTGTACAAGCTGTGTTTGGCCGTGGATGTCTTTTTACCAACAGAGCACTCAGGTCTCTTCCACCTCCTACAACATGTCAGTCACAGTGTCATTAGTCTCTGGAGAAGACTCTCCTGTAGCCTCCTCCTTCTCCCTCTGTGAACATGAGCTGTTGGCTAGAGGTTTCCAGTCTTCATCATGACTGTCACTTTCTTCCACACTGTCTGAAAAAGTCCATGTGGGTCTAAGAGGCTGTGTACCTGCAGTTTGCCTTTGTTGAAGCAGGGAGGACTGCCCTTCAGTCTTCACACACAGCACAGTACTGTGCAGCTCCTCTCTCTCTCTCTCTCTCTGGTTCTTCTTTAATGACAATCTTGTTTTGCAAACTTCATTTAACTAATTATCTTTAACTCTGAGTCGTTGCTCTCTCCCTCCGCAGTTTTTGGTCCAAATGCAGGGGTCGTGTAGTATCGCGAGCGTATGTCTTCTGTGAATAGAAGCGCTACGCTAGGCTACTAGCCGCTAGGCTGACTGCTTCCGCTGAAACTTCCCGGTTTTGTGTGGAAAACCTTTCGGGCTCTCCGCTCTCAGGAAAGCATGGACTCAAGTACCAAAAGGAGCCTCTGCGTAATCGTTCTATGAGCCCTCATCCCGAGGCGACAGCCTTCTTGTGTCCTAAAAGTTATCGAAAGCAAACGGTAGGTCCGCACGTTAGCCCTTTGTAAGTTAGCTAACTGAAATCCGTAAGGCAACACTAAAATAATTCTCCGTTCTAGGAATGTCTAGGGCGGCGAGGAAAAGCTGGATACTGTCTGGAGCCACGGCGGCCTGTGTGGCGGCTCTGTATGTGCCATGTGTGCAGAGGAGCGTGCCCGGGGGAGACTCAGGTCTGTGCCACAGAGCTAGCTGCTGGAGCGGCTGGTGCTCCTGGGGGGGGGTGGGGGGTGGGTGGGGG
>KN483795.1:2097-15998 GCA_000787095.1 Periophthalmodon schlosseri | reverse complement strand
GTGTGTGTGTGTGTGTGTGTGTGCGTGGGGGGGGTGTCATGTGGTGCGTGTGTGGGGTTATGTGGTGCATGTTGTAGTTTGTAGTAGCCAATCCAGAGGCAGTCCGCCCCATGTCCTCTCAGAGCAGCGTCGGTGCTGTCCGTGGTCCTGCAGCCTCCCTCAGCCAAAGCTACCGTCACCCACTTTTGATGAGCACCGACCTTATTACCACAAGTCAGCGAAGCCTTTTTGAGGATGACATGCCAATTTCAAACAGACGTAGCCGTGTAGGCTAACTGTCAAATATATCAACTACAAAAATGATAGTAAGACAAATCAAATAAGTCACGTGATGGTGAATTCCTGCGATTTGAATTCGTACTTAGAAGTTACTAAGTAAGAATTCAAATTCATTTTGTATAAACTGAAACACGTGAAGCGTATTTTTCCCAGTGAAGTTCCCTTTTGCCTCTGTATACAGAGTGCCAAGCACAATGCAATATCAAACCACATGCAACATTTTTCCTGCTCCACTGTGGAGAGAGAAAACAGTAGGCTATATTAATTTTTTGCTTGTCTTAATAAACTTTTAAATAGGCTGTAAGACTATGTGCAGTACTGTTCAGCTGCTTTTCCCATTACTGCTTTTCTACTTTTCCCATTACTGTTCTGTTTATCGTAGCTAAAGTGTATGTTTTGGAACAGAGTTTATAGAAATGTTATTTTCTACTCTTAATAAACGTTTCCAATCATATGGTACACATATGTGTGTGTAATAATGTTTGTCTTCTAACTTTACTTTTTCCATTACTGTTCCTTTTAACAAGTTGTGAAGGATACTAATGTTTTGCAAAGTTCAGAGAAATGTCATTTGCTCAGTACCTTCCAACATTCTTGTAATGCAGTAGTTTCATTTCAAGCCTTGCACAATTACAAACAGTGTTTAGAAGTGATAGCGCGGTTACAAACTTGTAAAGTGGACTGGATGGCATGAAGGCTGTGCTTGTTAGGTTTGTGCTGCTCTGGCAGTCGTGCTACAAAAGGGAATGTACACTGGCAGTGAAAGCACATGAAAGCTGGGACAGATAGAGGAGCGGTGAAGAGGAGCAGTGGCCCTGCTGCTGCGGCTGTCGTCTGAACGCCGCTTTGAAAGCCCGGCCAGCCTCTTCTCCACAGCGTTTAGGGATGGTGCAGGATGCCCGCTCTGATAGTGCCAGCTGAACACCCCTGGAATTCTCCAGGTCTCCGTCTCTGTGTCCTAATCTCTTTAGGTGTGCTGTGCCCTGGAGGGGCTGGAGCGCAGCCCTGCGGGGACACTGTTGTCTCGGAATGTGAGTGTGGAAATGATGGGGATTATGGCAGACTGGTGTGGGTGCCCGTGCTCCTCTATCACAAAGAGTCTTGGCACCCATGCAGCTTCCCGTCGACTCCATATTTTCTCTTTTTGGTATTAGGGCTGCACAAATGCCTCTTGTGGCACTGAGATGGCTGTTGGCTGGCTGTTGGCTGGCTGTTTGCTGGAGCTACTGTGCTTAGTGCTAAGTGTGCCATTACTGAGGGGAAATGAGAAAGTGTGATGTAAAGTGATGGCAGCGGCCTCATGCAGGTGTGACAGAGCTTAAGCCGCACAGGTGCCTTCATGCTCCATTAGACTGCTCACACAAGTGCAACATCAACAAGGCTCCACCAGTCCTGGTTTAAACAGATACATTACCAAACTGCAGATTCAATAAGGGAGAAGATATGTGTTGTATAAGCTGTAAACTCCTTTTTCTTTGTCCATGATCTTAGAGAACCCAAACCTGACCCCACATGACTGAAATGGTATGCTCTGCTCAATAACCTGTAGAGGGAGTTCTGTTGAATCCAAACATTATCAAAGTCATTTAATATGAACAAAATTTCAATTTTGCTGAGTGGGAGAGGCAAACATTGGGTGAGAAATCAGTGTAATTTGAAACGCTCTGGATGTATTCTGGCGCAAATGGGTTTGTGCCCAAATACAGCTCCACAAATAGCTTTTGGGGCTGTCCTCTTGAGTCTGTGCTGCACCTCACACTGAGCCTGTCACAAATGTGCAGCCTGCTCTTATTTTAGGAGCTTACCTCATTCTGTGCGTGTCAGCAGCCTCCTTTCTGTTTGGGCCCAATGGACTGAGGAGACACGGAGACAGTGCGAGTGGGAGCAGAGCATGGGACTGCACATTATTCTCACATCAGCATATGTGTGTCTTTGTGTGACAGAGCACCACACATGTTTAGTGTGTATGTGCAGAGAAGAGAGGGAGAGAGAGGGGGGAGGCGTCTGGGGAGAGGGAGAGATGAAGAGAATGAGCATGCCGCTTAGGAAATGTCACACTGGGAAGATTTGCAGGTTTTGATCCTGGCAAATTAATGCAAAACCCCAGTGCAAGTATTTGATTTGGGAAAACTTTGGGAGCAGTCTTGTCTCTTAATAATAATGATTGGGTTTACATTAATTTCCTCCCTATTCCGTTCCACAGGAGAGCTGATCACCACGGCTTGTGAGCTGGGGGTAAGTATTAGCTGTATTGTTTAATCAATTCACTCATTAACTCTCATAAGCATTAAGGAAGTTTAATTAAGCATGGGCAGAAGCAGATTAATTTACTTTGAGTCCACAGGTTTCCCCCTCTTTTCTATACACTTATTTTACTAAGTTGCAAGTAGAGAATGCTATAATTTGCAACCCGTTTTTCAAATCCAATTAAAATCAATGGTGAGGCGATGGCTTTTGTAGGCTTTGCCTTATGTACGGTATAAGGCTTATTATATCCACCCCTCTTTTTGTGTGTGTAAGCCGCAAAGAATGAAGTAAATCGGGTTACCAGTTCTAATAAGTTTTATTATTTAATAAAGTTTATTACGCCGCTGTGATCCTTTTAGGGAGCCTGTGTCGGTGTCACTATGCCAGTAATCCTGTGGTTAGTACTGCAGTCCGTGTGGCCTGTCTGTCTCCTCTCAGGCCTCCCCAGAGCCTGGAGCCCTCTCTGGGCCCAGACCTCCAAAGCTCTGCTCCTCTCCACTGTCTGTGCCTCTGCTCCTCAGCTCTCAGCTGCAGTCTGCCGCAGTGTACCACAGGGCAGTCTCAGACTCACCTGTCTTTATTTAATCGTAGTATTTAGATGTGTCACTCTTTTTTGATGACGTAGTTTAGTGTGAATCCATGTCCCTGACACTGGTCTTTGTGAGTGTGTGGAGGTGACCAGTGCAGCCCCACTCTCACCTTTGTGCTCAGTGTTATTTGAAGAGCGGCCCTCTTCCTCTGGTTCATCTTATCAGAGCAGAGAATGAGCCCGTGTTTAATGACTGAGCCTTATCTGCACAAGGAGACTTAGCGGCTAATTGCTGTGATTGCTGAGCTCCCCCAGGCGACTGCCACTGAGCTCCGAGGTGGTTTGGGGCTGGTGAAACCACGTGCTCTGCTCTGTGGACTCTGGGGAACTACACTGTCCTTGGGAAGAGGCCACAGCAGCAGCACCAGAACACTTTGATGTTAGACAAATGGTTCATCTTATTATGTCCTGCACACGTTCTGCAGGCGCTTCTGTCATCTATCACTCATGTTTTCTCACACGCTTGCACTGTTCTCTATAATTTTGTGTGTGTATGTTTAGGTTGCTCATCCTCCAGGATACCCCGTCTTTACGCTCTTAGCCTGGCTGTCCATGCGTCTTCTGCCCTCGCTGTCTCCTGCCCACAGCGTCAACCTGATGAGCAGCCTGCTGGGGGCGCTGGCCAGTGGTGCCCTCTGTCTCACTGTGTGCAGGTAAGGACTGTGCAAGTCTGACTAAAACCTGGATAAATACATGGAGATGTGGTCATGCTTTTCACAGGTAGTGTATTTATTATTATTTTTTAAACCAGTTTTAATATAATCAATCCATACACAACCAACAAAAGTGTAGTGCTGTCACAGCTATGGGTACTTTGAAATGTACCAAAAAATGCTATATATTGATACGGATGCCAGAGAAATCACTATTGTATCAACAAATGAAGCATCATCATATATTGATATATAGGTATTTTGGCACAACTCCTGGATTCTGATTTCTAGAAAGGCACTCACACACATGTCCATTTTCCAGCTAGTGCCTCAGAACCAAGGATATGTGATTTTGAGGGGGTGGGGGGCAGCATGACTGGCGCGCTGATGGTGTATCTTTTGGTCAGCTTGACAGTGACGTTGCTGATCCCCTGTTTAGTATTCTCAGCCAGGAGCCAAGCGTTGTCCTCTCTGTCCCAGCACCCTACCCTGTCTGTTTACCCATCAGCCACCTGGAGTGAGCGCATGCCTCTCTGTATATCACAGTTATCCAGCCTCACAACCCCCACTTCCTACTTCCTGGTTGCCCGGTGCCACCCCCACAGCGCAGCAGGCTCTTAGGCCCGACATGGCACGACTTCTCATTCTCCCTCCACTGCTGAGCACTCACCCCTTCACCCCATACGAACATGTGAGAGCTGCGTTGTCAACCACCCTACAATTTTTCCTGCTACTGCTGACCCCACTGTGTTCAGTCTTTATCAGTTGTATGTATGTGTGCTCAGACCTCCATACATCACCCTTATGCTGATGTCAGTCATTTGGGGCTTTGTTGAAGGAAACATATTGTGTCAACATTTCTCTTTTTGTAGCTTTTGCATGCTCGTGCTTTTTAAACGTCTACAAGGCTCACCCAGGAGCTGCACTGGCAAATGACATTGGATGTTTATTTGTCCTCAGTTCTACATGACTGTGCTCTAGCAGTTCACTGTGTTTGTGTCTTATAGAGCCTCTCAGAGGCTTTTCGTCGTTGTGCACTAGATGTGCCACCAACGTCTGTTTTTATTGGGACCCACTTTTACTAGTAATTTTATTATATTGTGTCATTTAAGGCCAAGTTTAATGATCTTCTTGTAACCACATTTGATGCTAAGCACCAGGAATTGACTGGAAAATCAATCTCCATGTTTTTGTTTGGTGAACAAAAGAATATTTGTAGAATATCAAATATTGTGTATTTTAAGCCAGTGATAAATAATGAATGCAGAATACTGGTTTAGTGATATTTTACAGTCTTTTACCCTTGTAACAGCAGTGTTTTTGGGACAGCTTAAACCATACGCATGTTTAAGTTTGTTTGAAAGGCAACCTTCACTTATTACACCCTACACCAAAACAAATGAGCTTTGGTCATTTTATTTTCAGATGGAAGAATATATTGCTTTTAATACAAGTACTTGAAGGCAGAGTAAATTGTAAAACCTTGAAATTCATCTGGAATACTCCCAACAAGGCAACAAGCCTTTGATGTATCAATTTAAATGAGTGAGCCAGATTGCTGTGTTTAATGTGGGGGAATGTAAGTTGATAGGCTTGGAAGCCACTTCTCTCCCTCATGAGTTTAAATGTAGCACTTAGCTTCCCTTTGATTTGTCAATTACAGTTTCTTGGCTTGATCATGTGGTTTGATGGCCAAATTGCATGTCTTGTTCTGTTTTCACACCATGGTCTGACAAGTCTTTGAGGATGCTGGACGCACTGAGAACTGCTATCGATTGCACTTGGAGTTTCCCAGAAAAACACATATGGCATTTGGAATGCTAAAGGCCTCCGCCACGGCTCTTGAGAGGAATGCTGTCTTTATGGCAGGATAATCCCGACAGCTTGGCGTTCTGTGGCCCTCGTTTCTCAGTTTATCTGCTAAAGCTGCTCACAATCTCTGCTACCTGTGAGGAATCTCTTTCCATTCTCCAGATTATCCTGAGACAGCACAAACCCACACGTTAGCATAGTGACAGCCGCTCCGGCAAAACAATCCAAAAGGCTGATGATCAGCACTCTGTCTGATCACATGATTACATAACTGCAGTGTTACCTGTAAAAGGCCCCCTGCCAAGCTGTGGCCCCTGTGGCACAGCTGATTCACAGTGGAGCGGAGCGGGCATGGTGCCATCCCAGCCCTCTGCTCCTTATATGGTCGTACACCATATGCTCCCAAGGCTCTGTCCATGTTTCCTTCACCAGGAAGCCCAGGTTGCACTCTGTTCTGGGGTGTCTTGTTAAGAAACCAGAGTAATTTTTTTCATGTTCTGCTTTTACTTTCTCTGGTCCACTATAATCCTAAATTGTTTCTTGCCACATCCAGGGGCCGAGGGGACACATGCCTGTAATGCATGTAATGCATACAGAACCACTTTACATTATATCACAATGGCTGTGAGTATATCTAGAATCAAACAGAATGTTGGCTTCATTCAAAATGTTGACAGAGGAAGATGTGTTGTCTGAAACCGTCTTTCCCCTCATGCGGCACACTTACTATTTTTTTTATATTTGCTGTATTTAGATAGCATCATCATTCCAAGTGGCAGGGACAGTGCACTTATTGTGTGTGTAAAAGCACAAGTCAATTTGAGTTTGTCTGCTCAAATAGAGCCCAATCTGCGGACCTTTTGTTCCATTCTTTCAGTATCACATTTGTTATATTGTAGTCCACCAGACCCCCATCGTCAGCATGACCAATGGTTCCCCCAGGACTCATCCTCTAATACAGTTAAACAGATGTCTAATGAAGATGTTATTTCCTCATTACTGGCTACGGGACGGGGCGAGAGCTGCAGAGGAGGAGGCAGGAGGGCTAGATAGGCAGCCGAATATAGTCACACTTTAATATTCCGTTTGCCCGTGGGCCTGAGATTGTGTCTGCCTCGGACGTCAATATCCCAGCGCTCCCAACCACAGGCAGCCTTAATAAGGCAGCGGGCACCAAGGCGGATCAGCCTCTGCAATTACAATTCACACAGAATTAGTTAATGGAATCTATACAGCCACATTTATGTATCACTGGTTTGTGCCTAATGACTTTGTTGGAGAAGGCAGCAGTCAAATGGTATATAGTGAATTGCATAAACATAGCATTTTTGCAAATTGTTTTTCTCCTCTCCCTCTTTCTATAATTTTTGTGTGTTGGGTGGAGATTAAGATGGCATTCTGGGAGAAATTGTCATGTCAGTGGCTGCATTGTTTGAGCCGAATTGCGGTGATTAATTTTACAGGCACTGAAGCGTTCTCCTGGAGGAGGGTTTGAGAGGCAGAGCTGGGCCACACATTCCCCCATTGCTCACTGTAGGAGGAGGGCAGAGGAACCAGGTCGAAATCAGGTCTGTGACATTTGATATAAAAAATAAGCCACACAATTGCACTATACCAGATAATTTTTTCATATTTAAATTGTAATATTTATTTTTTATTTTTCTTTGCATTTGGGGAAATAGCAGATTGCATCAAAAATAAAGTCTGATTACATTTTTTGAATTTTTTTTATTGTATTATTAATTATCTAATAATTTTTGGATTTAATAACTATGTCATTTATTTTACCCTATATTTTATATTTTACGTGCCTAAAATATTCAAAATAATTATGTTTCTTCAATTCTATTGTTTTAAAAGAAGAACAATGCGTGCTTAGACTGACTCAAAGCCTCGATACAAAGCTTTCATTTCTGTATCAAATGCCTGGCTTCACAAATCCAAACACCATATGATGCACTTAGCAGTTCCATATAATAGCTGCTAAGTACCCTGCTGTTGTCCTGGCCAGAGGAGAGCCGCGGGGTGTTATCACGGGCCAGCTGGAAACCTCCGCCTCCGAGCAGGCCACCTCCTCCACGGGCTCTCTACCCTCTTAAGGAATGTGTGATTCCTTTCCAGCGCTGCCTCCCCAAACCTCGGCTGGGTTACACTACAGAGGCGCGCTCCTCTGCAGTGGCACGGCTCTGCTATTGTCTGCTCCCCGGGGTGGTGTGGGACAGTCACTCTTTTGGCGCGCTCTATTGTCAAGCCTCATTCAAAACCAAGCTTTTTGTGTGCTGTTATTTAGCACAGGCGCCTGCTTCTGGCACGGCTCTGCAGCGGGTCAATGAGACAAGACCCATTTGGACTTTGGCAAAAATATATTGTTCTTTGTAGTGGTAGAAGCTTGTTAGTATTCATACAAAAAGCTCATGGCCTTTCTTGTTAATGTGGTACATGTTTTAAGACCCCTTACACTAGATGGAAATGGACTTTATTTGGCATTCAAAGCTAAATTGTATAATATTTGCCACTTTATTCTGTGGTGACAAGCAGTGTGATTGAATACTGTAGTTGTCAGGGTTGTTATTCTCTTCAGGCCATTGTCACTGAGCCACAACATTTTAACACAGCCCCATCCAGCACTGCATTGAGTTGTGATAACAAGGAGCATGGCCACATCGGTGAGAGGCGATGCCGTGCTTTATCTGTGTGCCCTGGGAGCAGGCGGCCTGGAGAATGAGCTGTGCAGCGTCTGAGAGGCAGCCCGGGGCCCAGGTGGTCCCTGGCAGACAGACAGGTCATTTACAGAGGCACTGTACACACATCACTGAGCTCTGGCGCTCTGACACACTCTAAAAGAGAGATTTGTCAGTCGCTCAGGGAGAATAAAGCAGAGCAGGAGAAAGAATATGTGCTACAGACGTATGGGAGGAAGTGTGAGTGCTGAAGATCAGATGCCAGAACACACAGGGTAATACCCCATCCCCGGACCCCCATCACTCCTCTGCACCCAATGTGACCTCAAATTGCCCCCCTGCTGGAATTATAAGCTACGGGTTAATTGTCACGCAGTGAGGCAAAATGATGGGTGCGGGGGTCTGTACACCTCAACAAAAGTCCACACTCCCTTTCTTCATCCTCCCCTCAACTTAATACTAATTCCTGAAGCGGTGTGGTGAGAGAGACGTCGCTATCTCTTATTAAAAGCCACTCCGAGACGCCCCATCAACACAGCTGACTAACCCCCTCCCCAGCCCTCACTGTGAACAGAGAGAAACGGTGGGGAGGAGGAGGAGGAGAGAGAGAGAGAGAGACAAGCCAAGAAAAAGGGGAAGTAGTCGGCGCACAGGACTTTTCTCTCTGCCTTTCTTGCTCTCCCTTTTTCCTGATTTCCTGTGCTCTCTTCAGAAAGCTCCATTGTTCCCCTCGCCTAAGTCTCATCAGGCCTTTTGTGGCTGACTATCACAGCGGCAGGCAGAGAGCTGGAAATGTATAAATGGTATCATGCCTTGTGATTAATGGCGGTGCTTATGAGTCAGGTCTGATAACGGGCTGCTCTCTACTCAATTTCAGATACCGTTAATGGAATCTGTCTTGTGCGATTGTAATGTGAGAGCGCCTAATTTGCTATGGAGCTTGAAGCTGTCACCGGCGAGGGATTGTGGGGTCATAAGGGACCTGGCAGCCGTTTGGCCTGCAGCTTGTATCTGCGGTGCTGAATAGAGCAGCTCTCTGCCTGTCAGTTAGCTGATAGGCTGATGAGGACTCTAAGCCACTCCACACAATGGCGGAAAGGGCCATACTGCCTGACTTCCCTAATTGTCGAGACTGCAGCTCATATTTCCGAGCCAGCATGCCGGGGACGGGGCTGCTTTTTATTCTATTTTTCCTCTCGCGCTTCCTCAACTTTTCTCTTCCTTTTTTGTGAATTTCATCCTTCATCCCGCACACTTGTCTCCCACCCTCCAAATGCACACCCCTTTAATGCACACTTTTTGTCCCCCCAATAATTTGTTCCCCACTCCCTCCCTCATTGGAGTAAGTGGTGGGTCTTAGCGTATGACAGATTATCCCAAGTTTGCTTCAATTACTGCAAAAGAGATGGAGACAGAACAGGAGAGGATGAAGACCATACTTTTGTGCTCTCAGTATATTTAAGAAGTAGAGGATAAAGTGCTATCTCCCACACGGCGGTTTCTCTGCCAGCCTGCCCCAGATCAACCAACTGCACAGGAAAGAGTTCCTGTGATACTGGAACATTTCAGCTCAGTGTTTTTCAAGGTCTTGTCCAAGAAGCAAACTTGGGCCGTGGAAAGATTAGAACGGGCCTCCAAATTAGTCTGGGGAAGTGGCTGCTTTTCTGGCTGGAAAATTTAAATTATGTGTGAAACTGCTATGAAGCTTTTTGTGTCGCTGCAGTGTACGTTGGGACAAATAGAAAAGATAAAATGGTTTGTTATAGTTCAAATAAAATATAATTGCTTTTCAGTTTACCAAAAGTTGAATATAGTTGGGCTCATGTTATTGAAATAAAGTTTCAGAGTAATTTCTCAAACTTTTTGCACAGGTTAGAAGGCCCTGTTCCTGGAGCTGCTTTGGCTGGAGGTATCTTCGCTGTGTCCAGGCTGACCTGGCAGTGGTCTGTGGTGGCTGAGGTCTTCACCCTCAACAACCTTTGTGTTGGTTTGCTCTTCTTCTTGTCTGCCAGCTTTCACTGTGCTGATAATGGCGCCCAAAGAATCAAAGTAAGCTAACATCTCATGTATAGTTATTTCAATATGTTTTTAAAATTACTTAATGCTCTCTTTTAGATTGCACATTTGGGGGCTTTTTGGTGTGCATTTGGGCTCTGTAACCAGCACACCGTGGTTTTGTACATAGTCGTAATAATTCCTTGGGTGCTGCACCGTCTATACTCTGAAAAGGTAATGCAATTTACTTTTTAATTTAAGTGATGTCTGCTAATTAAAATCTTACATTTTTAAAGCGTTCAAACACTCATTGCACCCAGTACAGAATAATCATAGACTATCATAGACAATCATAGATGAGACTATTAAGATATCGATTAGAATAGTTTTTATTTTAAGGTTAAAGTTACACGCTGCTGCTACTGATGATGATGATGTGATGCTTATTTTACAGTGCTTTAAAAAAAGTTGTTTTTTGTCTCCAGGAGTTGTCACTGCGCAGGCTTGTGTCTTTGACGGTGTGTTTTGGGGCTGGTTTCCTGCCATACATCTACATACCTGCATCCTCCTTCCTAAACACTGCCCGCTGGAGTTGGGGAGACCAGACCTCTCTGTCTGGCCTCCTGACTCACCTGCTCAGGGCTGAGTATGGCACCTTCAGTTTGGTAGGTCTACTGGGTTTATATAGGCACCATGCATGGGCGCCATTTGTTTTTTTTATTGTTTTACGTGTTCTGTTTTGGTTTTAGGCAAAGACATCAGGCTCTGTGAATATGACCATGATGCTTCAGTAAGTGTATTTCATGATTTTTTCTAATCTTTGTTAATGCTCAGTTTTACTTTTATTTTCTATTGTTAGTCAAGCCAAGTCAAATTTAATTTATATATAATATATATAAGCATATTTAAAAACAACCGCAGCTGCCCAAAGTGCTGTACAGAGGCAATGTAAAGTGCAGTCTTATAAAACAAACGTCTGGGACCAGCTATAGCAAAAGCCTGGCTCCCTTTTTAGCCGGGGCCTTGGAACATCCAAAGTTATCTGGTCTGCTGGTCTGCTGCTGGTCTATTGTTCTATAAATACATAAATTTTTCCAGACATCTTAAAAATCAGGTTAGTACAAATGTAATGCCGTTTTGTGTAACGTACAAAACTAAAATATAGTATTTTGACAGTAGGTCAGGAGTAAGAATAATAGTGATACACTGTCAGGCCCATATGGTTTGAAGATATAGGGTCACAGGTGTTAGCAGAGGTTTAGGCTGAGCCACACTGGACCACAGTCATTTGTGGCACCCATCTCCTCTGTGCCTCTGCTCTCCACAGCAGCTTTTGTTCTTCTCATTCCTCCCTCTCTCCTGAAAGCACAAGTGAACCTGCTTAGAGGCCAAATCACTGTGTTCTGTTTCTCCAGCAGTTTGAAATGATCACTCAGCTCTGGTGTTTAAGCGTGACAAGCTGTGATGACAGACACTGCAATAGAGCTGGAGAAATTGTATTTTTTCCTCCACTCAAGCACCCCCACCTCCACCCGAATCCCTCCCTGCTCTCTTCCACCAGCGCTGCCACCACAGTATCATCCTTCTACTGATGGGATGGGGGTGCATGTACGTCTTAAGGCCCCCCTCTGTCAGGCACCCACCCTTCCCTATCACCCCTGCTGCTTGATGGACAAGCACACCTTCAAGATGGGGGAAAGAGGGGAACATGACAAGCATGTCAGAGTGAAGACGTAAACCCTCTGCAGAAGCTGGGACACTCTCCCACAGACACACATGTGGAGCACTCTCACATAGTGTACATTCAGAGATATAGAGACTCAATAATCTGTCAAATAGAGATGGGTATTAAGGAAGAGGCAGGAAACTGTGTGCTCTGAGCAAGCGCTCGCTGACTGACAGCAGCTGTGAGGAGCGGACGGGGCAGCGGGTGGTGGATGACACAGTCATTTGTATCTGTCAATCCCATTGAAAGAAGACACGCACGTCCACTCAGTTTGTTTTGATAGAGGAGAGGCCAGTTCATAATTGGTGTCCTTGAGTGTTGCAACAGTGACAGAAGTTTTTACTTTGGTGGGCACTTGATTATTTTGAATCTTTTGTCTGTGTTCTAGAGCCCAGCTGGAGCACTGCCTGGCAGACCTTTCACTTCCTGTGCTCGTGCTGGCAGGAAACGGGCTGCTTCTCTCCATAAATGACAAGTAAAGAAAATACAAAATCAAACAATAAATATAATATTGTTCCTTTCACTTTATAAGCTGCTGCGTTGTAACTACTTATGAATCACAGTTAGCTAAACTTACAATGACTCAGTCAGCCTTAGAATATCAATCATGCATTTCTTAACTGGATTACTTACTCACTTTCATCTCAACTTGTGGTGTCAAATTATCCTCGGTAATGTTTTTAGTATGTAGTTCAACACACAAAACATTTTACACTTTAGTATCTGTCTAGACGAAATAAATACTAAATCAATGGGAGATTATTATTATTATTTTGAGTGTTAGTAACAGAATGTGCATTTTTGCATTTCAGAAAATGTGGAACTATTTCCTTGCTTGTGATTGCCATGCTGCTGGTTTACTCATTGTTTTTTGCATGGAGAGCCAACTTGGATATAGGTAGACCTCTGCTGCTAGGAGTGGTGAGACAATGTTATCATTTATTATATTAGAGATGGACATGCATTGACTCTTTGTACAAGGTAAAGCAGCTCTCTGCTGTGTCCTCCCCTCCTGCAGGTTGAGCGTTTTTGGCTACAAAGTGACGCTGCAGTGTGTGTGCTGGCAGGCCTTGGCCTGAATCGGACCTGCAGTATTTTGGAGAGGAAACTGGACTGTGGGGCATTATGGAAGATCACAGGCTGGCTCCTTACTGTCACTCTTGTGGTGCATATTGCACACACCAATTACAAGTAAGCTTTGCATAGCACTGCTTTTCTACTTGCACAGATTTCAAATTTTCATCTTGTGAGGTAAAAGATTTTGATAAAACTTGGTGTAAAGACTAAACCCTGCTGCAAGTTCCTGAGTTAACGTGATTTGCTTTTCTCTAAAACTTCATACTGCAGGTCTGAACTCTGCATGTCAGGTTTTCTGCACTCACACCATGGTAGAGGCTAAGGAGAGGCACGGTTAGCACATAGATTCCACTGCGAGAGCTCAGGCTCAGATGTTGGCTGTCCGAAAAGGCAGATTACTCCAGCATAGTGCCGGGAAGTGCCAGACAGCCATCATGGAGCAGCTTTGATCAAGGGGAGTGCATGGCCTGTGCTGTCTCACCCATCACACCTGTCTGCCTGTGATTAGATAGGCAGCTAGTGCGATGCAGAGCGGGAGGGGCGGAGACACTGACAACTTACCTTCCCAACACCTTGATGCATACCTGAAAACTCAAACCCTTTTATACCAGTAACACTTTATTAAGCAGTAAGGAGGCTTCCAACTATACTAAAAGTTTAACTAAAGACTAGGGCTGCAACTAATGATCATTTTGCTAATCGGTTAATCTAGCGATTATTGTTTTCCATTAATCAATTAGTTGTTAAGATTGCAAAAGGCCAGTGAATATAAGATGTGTCCTAAACTGTACCCAGAAGAAATTAAAGTGAAGCCACTTGAGGACATCCTGGTGGAACCTGAA
>KN483794.1:43000-65216 GCA_000787095.1 Periophthalmodon schlosseri | reverse complement strand
ATATGTTACAATTCACAATTTTAAACCATAACCAAATGTGAATGTCCCATATGAATGAATGAAAACATTTATGTAGAATCTGACTATTTACCAGACTTTAAGCCCCCCTCCCCAGCCCCCCACCGCAGGCAGCGGGCCATATGGTGGATCACAGATTAAATGGTTTGTTGTGTATGTCTGCCCCAACTGGTGGATTATAGACTGGCCTGGGAGGGGCTTCAGTATCTGCCAGGAGAGAGGTAGAGATGTAATAGAGTGCAATGTTGAGGTATAGGACCACTTTCTTCAGCACGTGTTTTGGTGCTTTTGCCTCTATAATTGGATGAAAGTGGGAAAAAGATATTGGACAGGACACTAAATGAATTAGATCCAGTGAAGGTTAATGAGGCTCAAAGGTCTATAGAATTGTTTATTAAGTCTAGGGCGATCTTTGCCATGCAAAACTTGCTTGTGGTTACTAATATCTGTTTTTATGCATTGATTAAATGTTGTTTTGAAATTCAATGTACTTAGCAACCATAGTCTGTGATCTATCTCACTAGTGGTCTGTCTATGAAATCTGACCACTTGGAGCTGCTAGGTATTTTGAAAGAGGAGGTCAATCTTCTCGGCTTACACATGCATAACCAACCTGAGATTTTTTAGCTAGTTCTACAAACACCTACTCCTAACAGTACTGTTATTTTACAGATACATGTTTACTGATCATGTCCTGTTACAATGTGCAGACATTTTACACAAAGTTATCTGTTACATAAACATAATTGTTTTCAAAATGATTCAGATAACAGTAATTGTACTTGGGTGCACGTAGAGTGCATGTGTATGATGTAAGCTTCAGAGCCCATAGACATTGAATAAGTACAAACTCATTATGAAGCCCTTGTTGTAGCTTTGATGTTTGCTCAAGGGTCATTTTTGATCCATTATGTTTTTTGTTTTTTTTTTCTTTCCTGACATTTTGTCATACAGTATATAGTGTAATGGCCAATATGTTTAAAAATGTGTTATTTTCTAATGCAGTAAGCATTTTGATGTTTTACAGGGGTCATCAAGTACAAATCATTGAACACCTGTAGTACTAATAGTACCTGGCTTTTATTGATGGTCAGAAAATGCATGTGCATTATACTAGTTTTACCGGTCAACCATCACACTCCAAAAAATAAATGGGTGGTTTATGTTTTGTCTCTTTCCTATTGCATGTAAATACAAAAAATCAGTTATGATGGTTATCATAGATATTTCTCACATTCTGTCAATAACTTTGCTTACTCAGATTATGTTCCTCCCATTTGCAGTCTCTGAAGGTTTCATGTGGTTTCCTTGACAAAAGACAGTTCTCTCCCTACGCTAATATATTCTATGAATGAGAAATGATGTGCTGATGCTTTGCACAGTAAGAGTATTGTGTAAGTGAATGCAGGCAAAAACACAGAGCTTGGGTCCAAACAGATATGAATGAAAGAAGGCTGGGCTATAGTCTGCTGTTTGGGAGGTTAACATTAGCTTGTTGAACCGACAAAGTGCAGTGAAAAGGTCTGTGTGACTTTAATTTGCATTAGCTACAACAAAATCAATAGGCCTCTGCTCTGGGCTACAGCTGACACATATCCGCATTAGCTAAACATTGTGTTAGTAATCTAGCCACGACAAGCCCAGTGGGAGACTGAAGGCTGTGTACTATGTAACATTTCATAAATGAATATTAGCTAACAAATGTAACAAATATAATCAACACAAGCTGTATACATTTCTTTTGGAAAAGCAATGCCTATTTAGCAAACAGGTGTTGTATGTCATGGGTTCGTTGGGTCTCCGGGGTGAAGACATTTACAAAGGTCATGTAAAAACATTCTGTATACAGTAGTGAAGTAAGAGGTACCCAGAAGGGGGTCTACTGTAGCACTGCTCAAAGAATTTTGATGGCAGGTTTTGAATTGTTTTATTGAATAGTCATGTTTGCATGTGTTCCAAAGAGGTTCTTTTGAAATTGTAATGTGTTTGAACTTTAGAGCTGTAGTTTTTTATAAAGCATTCCACTCTACTATATCTTGCACCTCCCGTATACTTGGCAGAAACAATTTTGACTTTTTCAGGTGAATCTTGAATTGTTGTCTCTTGAATATTGACTCAAGCGACAGCTTCTCCTCCTTCCTGTTTTGGCATGCTGGCCTTTGCCCACCTCCCTCCCCGCTCTCCACATGCATATCTGGACTGGTGGGTGTAAAAATAGCTGGGGAGGGAGGCGGTGGGGGGCGGGTTGTAGATGTTGGTCAATGGTAGGCGAGTGGGAATAGTGGAAGCCCTGGGATACTGCTGACTGTAGTGACAGGACAGTTAAGCCAGGAGAAGTGTGTTTCGCCGGGTAGGTCTGGGTGCCCCCTTGGATGGTGGCATTAGTTTTTTAGGGGGAGGGTAGAGGAAGTTCAGTGAGAGGATTAGCCAGTGATTAAAAGCACTTAGATTCCTTACGTTCTGATGGGATAGACCTGGGACCTGGGCAGTATGGGCAACACTGCGATGTGTAAAGTGTGTGGCACAGACAAGGGCCTGAAAGCTGCCACCAGTCAGACCAACCTGGACCAGAATGCCTTTCCAGAGTACTATTGTGAGGAGCACTACCCGCAGCAGCCTCCTCAGATGCTGGTAAGACCCATACAGACAGGTGCACAGGCTAAGGGCAGTTTGGACCACTGACCCACAGAGGCAGTTTTTGACTGGTATAAAGTAAGAGATGATGAACTTTGGCATTTTGGAAATAGGTTTTCAAATTTATGGTTGTGCTGACCACTTCTATGTATAGCTTTGTGAGCCTTGTTAACATTGCTTGCAGTAGCATAAGCTTGTTTTAGAAATATTAATTTATAGACACAAAGTTATAAATATATATATTTTTTTTCACAATGGTAGTTTGCAAAAACAGCAAATACATTGTTTAAATCAGACAATTTTCTTTGAAGCATTACATTTTTTTTTTCGGAAAAGGTAAATTTTGCTTTTAACCTGAACACCAATGTCATGAACCCCAATGTCTTACAAGAACCAGTTTATTGGTTTAATAGAGGCTAATTGATATCTGCATGAAATAAGAGATTTACTTTGCATATGAAAGCTTGCAACATGTGGTCGGTATTTTGTCGTTGTCAGTCTTACTTTGAAATTGGCAATACAATCCTTGAATACATGGTGCATCCAGTAGTGTTTTTACAACTTGTAGAGGTAACATTAAAGTGGCATGTGTAGTCATAGCAGTGTTGTTCCTGCAGGACACACCTCCTGATGTTGCTGTGTTGCTCTGGCTGTGCTAAGGGAGCGGTGGAGGAGCCGTACTTGAATTCTGCTTTGAACCCACACGGAGAGCAGTCATCGCTTTGTAAAAAACATAAAAATAAAGTGTCCCAGACAGTGGAGTGTGGACTCTTGGGGCTAATTTGAAAGGCCGGCTAATGACTCTAACAGCATGCCCGACCACTGTTGGGAGCACAGGGCTAAAATATCAGTCACTTAACATGCCGCGGAGGCTTCCTCTAGTGACATGATCAAAGAGAGTTTTGTTTAGCTATCTATTATTTTTAGTTGGCAACAATAAGTGGTATGGAGTTGTACAGTGAGAGTAAAAAATGTTTTTCACAAAATTAAAAGTCGGTCAGGTCATTGAGGCCCAGTAATTGGAAACAGACGTAGACTTACTATTTTCCATAGTAAAATTTTGTTTTGTGATGTTTTACCTTTTGTGCGCACCTGCCCAGGGACTGTGGCTGGAAAGTAGCTCTTTGCTAAATCTGGAAATCTTCTCTTAGAACACAATGCTATATAGGAGTATAATGCATGGTACCATACTGTTGATAGGCCTGTCATGATAACAAATTTTGAATATAGACAATAAACAATAATACTGCATGCAATATGCCACATAGGCCTGTCATGATAACAAATTTTGAATATAGACAATAAACAATAATACTGCATGCCATTATGCCACTGACACGATAACCCTAAAGCAGGATTTCCCCCAAAAAACTATTCTGTACAGTATTGTTAATGAACATGAGCTGGAATAAATAAATGAAAAGTTATTTATTCAACTCTCTACAGCTCAAATCGTATCATAGTAGCAGTAAAAATAACAAAAGGTTCCCCAATAGTACATAAAAAGTATCCACGATAAATATTGACCTCCATCTATCATGCATTGAACGATAAGTCCATATAGTATTGATTGTGACAGGCCTAACTATTGATATTTGTGGTTTGGTTCCATATGTTTTATTATGCTATATTGCATTAGCCTTTAAAGGAAAAATATATTTTTTTAATAAAATACAAATTCTTTGGTATAGGCTTAACTGTAAAACGAGTGTTACTGCAGTAATTGGCTGCTGATGCGTAGGCGGGCAGGGCAATGACCCTGTGACATAAAAAAAGGATAAAAGCATACAGTGAGTCCAAAGACGCTGAAGAAAAGAAAAGAAGAAAAGAAGTCTTCGCTTAGCAACCATATTTATTAAGTTTGTGACGAAATGGGAAGTGTTTAAATGGGATAACATTCTTTCACAGGCGTCAATCAAATAAACTGTTTTTATGCAGCTAATTGAATCTTGCTGGGTGCTTTCGTTTCTAGAGTGTCTTGTTTGAGGAGCTGAGTGCTGCTTTATCGAGTAACACACAGATGGCAAACCAAAGGAGCTTTTAATATCAAACATGCAAACACAAGCTGCACCGATGGGAAATGTGCAGCGCTGGTAAATACGTATTTTTTCATTTGATAAACAAGGAAAACAATACAGAAAACACCTATAGCCTACATTTAATACTGTTGAAATATTTAACTTTTGGGCTTCAAGTTCTTAATTCAAAAGTTAGTAGCTAGTGAAAAACAGGTTCACTAGCGACTAGCTAACATAACCACGTTAAGAACATAGTGCTAATAATAAGTCACATCACAAGTCAGATAGTTAGTAGTAGGGCTGGGGAAAAAATCAATTAAATCAATTAATCAAATATGAAGTTCAAATCGATTTGTTTGGGAAAAAAATCTATTTTTATTTTCTCCACTGTCTTCCATTAGAAATTGCATTGAAACTGCATGTGTATGTATTTGTTTATTGTTGTTTATACCATGGTGAGTTCATATTCCTTAGATCATTTCAGTGTTTTAGCTGTAAGTCCATTTTTAGTGTTTTTATTAAAGGCTTCACTATAGTGTTATTTGTGTGCTTTTACTTTGGCTTCAGCAAATGTTTTACTGAAGTTATATTTAAAGTTAATTTGCAAACACCAGCCATATTCTCCTGTAACTTTGAAGCCCAACTCTCGTTGTCATGGTGACCTTCAGTGGGCAGTGCTTGTCTCCGTGGTAACAAGAAGGGGTGAGGATGCTCCCAGCCTCAGCACTGTTACTGACGGAGTGTGTTTTGTATTATTGATGGAGTTAAGACTTAGTAAATGAATGTTTGATGTAATGTGTTGGCGGAGGAGCTTCAGGCCTGTGCTTTGTCATGGCTGGCAGCTTTGATTACATTTGATAAAAATGCTGCTGTCTAGACACATACACAATTATTAAGGCTCGCCCAGTCATTATGTTAGCATGAATTCACATTAACAGTAATTGTATTTTAGTAAACAACATTTTTCCTTTTGAGTAATGGTTTCTCTGACTGGCTCTTGGTAGTTACTTTTGCAATATGCAGATTGAAGTGTTCTACGATGTCCACAACATTTACAGACTGAGCTCGGGATGCACTGATACTGGTGTCGGATATCGGCCCCGATATTGAAAGATTTGATGGATCGGCTTCCAAGAAATCGGTTCAGTCAATTTCCTATTTTGGTCTATAAATTAGTGTAATAAGACAATTTACTGGCCAGTGTTGGTCCAAAATGTCTCCTAATATCAAATGTGTATTTTTACAAAGCTGTTCTGTAGTTACAAAACACGTACTTTTTTAAGCAGATACTTAAAGCCAATGTATCGTCCTCAGTATCGGAACTGAAAAACCTGGTTTGATGCATCCCTAGACTGAGCATTGCCATATAGTTTACCCACTTGTATACTTTAATTGACTAGAATCATTCAGCAACTAGGCCTTAGCAGATAGGCTTACTTCACACTTTTGTTTTGGCTAATGATTCTATGTTGCCTAAAATGTTTTGACATTTGACATACGAATCTCTATTCTACTCTCCCCAGATGTGTCTCTTCTAATGTGTTTACAAAATTTGCACCTAACCATCTCGCTTGAAAAGAAGTAATGAAATAATGACTTATTAAAGCAGCAAAAAATCAAAATGTAAGACTAAGACTTTTAAATCACAATTTTGTTTCATGTATCAAACCAAGTGACAAACCCATAAACGTCTTTTGCACCGGAGTTATGAAACAATTTCTGAAGGGCAGTTGCAGGCACAATTCAGTCTTTCTGTCAAAGTGCTCTCCATTGAAAGCCCCACTTGTCTGACAACAGCGATGGTGGCCGTGGAGTCACCATGGTAACGGAGCAGGAAGGCGATTAGGAGCAGGTTGTGTATAATGTGACTGAGGGAATGTGAGGATACCACTGGACACAGTCAAGATAGTAATGAGGGCTTTGTGCACAGCTCGGACAATCGTAATATACTGTGTGGACGTGTGGGGGCTGACATTTGTATTGGACAATCTGAAATAATTTATATATAGCTATAACATCATAAATCAAACGTTAAAGAGGGGGTATTACAATTCTATTGGGTTATAACCTGGTAGAAAGCTCCAAAAAGTTCATTTTGCATAATACACCTTTTTAAGATACACCATGTTTTTAAGATACACCATGTTTGTTGACACATAGAGATACATTAGACAAAACAATATAAAATAGTAAACAAAAGAGTAAGAGTAATGGATCAACCCCATTAACTGCTGGGTCACGAGTAAATACATTTATAACACTATACTGTTAGAATACCTTTAAGTGAATATTAACTCAGTTGCTTGAGTGAGAAAATGTCTGTTTTCACCTACCCCCTGTCTCCACCCACTACTCTTTAGGTTTTATATGTAGGGTTCAAAAATGTAAAAACATGTAAAGGAAAACCCGCCTCTACTGTAAAGAGGTTGTACAGTTTTGCTTGACCTGTTTCTGTTTTAGATGAATATTGTGGTTTACAATGAACTAAATGTAAAATAATGATCTAAGTATGTTTACGTTATTACTAAGCTTTAACCTTATGCTTAACTTCAGATAATATGGTGTATGTATGCTATGGTATAATACGTCATACGAAAAAACAAAAATCAGGATGTTGTAATCTTTGTATCATGAGTTTGGATGCTGAAATCATAGTGAACTTATAGTAAAAGTAGCTTGTTATATCAGAAATGGCAATAAGAAATATGCATATGATTCATTTTCATATGTGACCTCTGCTCTGTGTGATGAAGCTATTACTTGCCCTAACCAGCTTCCACTGGTCTGCAGACTTACCAGAGTTTAGTTTCAGCCCTAGAGGAAAATGCTGATTCACTCTCCTCTGTTCTTCTCACTTCTCTGAGCTGGGCCCGGTCCAACTGTAGCTGTCAGCAGCATCCTCCAATGGGACATGTCCTTCAAAGACAGGGGGCACTGGATTTTACAACCACTGCCCATTGTACAGTGAACTTGGGAAATATGATAGTCATAATGTTTAAGGGCCATTCAGGAATTACTTTTTATTTGCCAGTTGAAAATGGTTATAAAAGCATTTAGCTATTACCTAAGCAGACCTTTTTATTCTGACTCATTGTATTGTATGTTGTAATTGACTTGTATAATAATATAATGATTTAATGACTAATAATTATGTTTTTTGTTTTGTTTTTTTGGTCTTTTGCAGTCGGACAGTAACACCAGTTTCCTGCGAGCGGCCAGAGCAGGGAATATCGACAAGGTTTTGGAATTCCTGAAAGGTGGAGTGGACATCGGCACATGCAATCAGGTAGCCTATGGAACTCAACTACCATACACTGTATATATAAATGGACATAGCTAACCTGCTAGCCGCTACATTCCAAATAGGAAATGAGCATGGGCGCACTTCCAGCTCCATCGACTCACTTACACACTCACTTTACATTGGAAAACTGTCGCCCCTCACTCCGTAACTGCTGCTGTCAGACTCGTCATTTTGTTCTTAATATGTTCGTATTAACCCGCTCTACATGATCATAGTATTTTTATTTCACTATTGTGTCCGTCACTCAGGATATGAACATTAATAAGAGACAAATCAGGTGCCTTCTTTCCTCAAGGTCGTTCTCACTAGCGTTAGCAACAGGTTTGATTGACAGTGTTGCTAAGCGAAGGGGTGTTACCTTCAACAGCATCGCTCCGGATTTGCCCCATAACTGCTAGCCTTAATGAGCTTTATTTGACTTGACTATTTTTAACATTATGTTTTGCTGTTGTTCCATAACATTATTGTTGCCATGTAGCATAAAACAAGCTAATATCCAGTTGCTAACATCCTCCACCCAGTCACTATCACCAGACACATAGCCTAATAGCCTAATCGCTAAACCCACCTTGCACTATAGCACCAAAACACACGTGCAGCCATGTTATTCTATTTACCAACAGTGAGAGGCTGCTTATAGGATGACTGTGCATTTGTGTAGCTGCTAGGACGTGCCTTTATTTAGAGCTAGCCATTATCTGTCTCCTCTAAGCTCATTAGCATTCTAGCCTCAGAGGTGAAGGGCCCGTCCCAACAACACACTGCAGTCAACACTAGTCATATGCCCTAGTTAATCTGATATATGGATTAAATCACCGAAGCAACATTTTATTTTTATTTTTTAAATCAATGATATTTTCAAGTCTGTTTGAGATTTGATTTATAACATAGGCTAATAATAAATAATGAATCCAACTATAAAATTATGCTAGTATTTGACACATTGTTATCTTATTTACAATATTTTTATGCTCAATATTTAGTGTATGTACCGATTTTTGTATTTTGTATTTTCTCGTAGTTTGTTAATATTTTAGCTGTAGGTGGTAGAATAATTGACATCTATGATTCATTATATCTGCTTTTCTTCACTGCAGTACATTGTGTCTGCTATTAATTTATTGCAGATCATTCGTTATTTAACACATGGTTAACTAAAAGATGACTTTGCGTTTAAATTGGACTTATACAATTGCATCCATTTTTACCTATTATTAAAGTACTATGGTAGTTAATGTGATTCTAAGTACAGTTTTCTCTTCTTCTCCTTCCCTCCCACACCTTCTCAGACCATATGAACAGCTAGCTAAATCGTTGTGTTGTGTGGGTAGAAAATGTATTATTAATTAACAGCAAATAGCTACTCACTGCTCACTGTTAGTCATTACAGGAACAATAATGAGATCAGGTAAATTTGAGCTTTAGCTTAGGGTCAGGGGTCATTCTCAACTTTTTAATTTCCATCAAAGTTCCGAAATTTGTTGGTACAGCATTTGAGTTACAAATGGTTTGGAATCACTAACTAGACACTACCTCCAACTTGGAATTATTATTCTGTTGCTTTGTGTGTGTGTGTGTTCTTCTATAATGGGCATCTTCATCTTTAAAACTGGCAAGGAGAGATTTAGTTTGGTTGTGGAGTGGATGGCATTCTCATACCACTGAAAGAGACAATGCATTTTAATCTTTGTCACATATTCTGTATAGGACAAAGTATAAATCATATGTAGCTGTAGAGTGACTTTTATGGGTAGGGTAGCAGACTTGGGGTGGGCATCAATATTTAGTTGATAACAATTAATAACAGTTTTTTTTGTACAAACTACATTGCAAATTTGCAAATTATTTAGTTTTACTGACATATGCTATTGTTCACTACTTCAGCACTATTGTTGTCTATGTAATCATTATTATGCATCTAGAAACCATATGAGTGACATATGACAGCTCTATTCATATGTAATGTACTACACAAAACATACATTCATGAAGAGATACTAACAACAGTGCACTGTTCAAACAGGTTCATGTAGGCTATAATAAGTCCTCATGTGTCACAAACGTCCCCTTAAACACAGCCCTGTGCACTCACACTCACTTCTCACAGATGCAAATCAAAATCAGTCTTTCCTGAAGAAACGTCCTGTATTTCCTTAAAGTGGAGTGGGTCCAGAACAGCCACATGTTCATCCACATATGTGTAATAGTCCTGTTATTCCACTAACACTGTCGCTTCATTAACAGACAGGCTCCTCTTCAGCTGCTGTCACTTCACCTCTCCATCCGGATCCTCTATTTTACACAAATTAGCCCCAAAACTAGCTCACTGTTTGATTAAATGACTGTATTACTAACTAACATCTAAAACGTGAAACTGAAAGCGAGTTATTTTAGTTGAAAGTTGGCAGTGCTGTTGTTGTCTCCTGCTGCACATGCACACTTACTAGAAATCTCCTCAGATGTCCGATTCCCATGGATCTATAATGTGGGTTTATTCAGTGCTGTGTTGTAAAATGTTGAGAGTGTGGCGCGGCATGGCCTCTGTAGCACAGGACAGCAACTAAAGGACACCATGACTACAACCATACTTAAAATTGGCAGAAGTGAAGGGAAAATGGATTTGGAAACTATTTAATTATACTTTTAATGGAAAAGCACTGATTGCCCTGACCACAAGCAACTGATATATAGTTTTACAGCAGTTGAGGCTCAGAGGAATAGGCTGTAGTAGTTCCATTACTGTGATGGAGTACATGTAACCCACTGACCTACTGCTGACAGCTGCTTGGGAACCTCCTGCCAGAGCTGGTTCTCATTGATATGTGTGATGTGACCGCTAAAGCATCGCTCATGTTTGACACAGGCTGTAGGTCACATGACAACAGAAAGAGAGCAACAAATGAGCTCTGTCTAGAAGTGTCTTTAACTATTTATGACTATACAGGGCTAGGATATGTCCACCATGCCATGTATGTATGTGCACATATACAACATGTAGCCTTGTTGTCTTTTAGGATGCATTCACACTGGGCTTGGTCCCATTTGAGTCCAGTTTAGTCCTGATATAGACTTGGTTTGGTCCTCTTCTTCTCCTGAATAACTCAGCCCATTTTCTAACTAATATTGAAGTTGTGCTTGTGTGAGCATAGTCTGCTGTTTGGGCAAACATTTGTTTACATTATAGTTTCTATGTCATTTTTTATGACATACATTTATTGTACTACTAAGGTTCCCCTAGCACTACAAACATGTACAATAGGCTCCCCTCTCGAGCCCGGACTCCCCTGAAAAAGAGATTCCGAATCTCAGTGGGACTATCTTTGTTTTAATAAAGTCCATTTTCAATTTCACACACAGACTGCTGATATGCTTCAGCCCTTAACGAAACTGCACATCTCCTTTATAAACAAACACAGATGGAGATTTGTGATGCTACTTGTTATTAAAACAAAATAGTTTTGGTTATGCTTAATCTATAGAGACGTGTGTCTAAAAGGTATTTTACTGTCCATAATAAACCTCCAAACTGCTAATGAATGCTAGCTAGGCTAATGCTAATGCTAATAATCTCTCATCTCACGGTGGTCTGACAGAATGAGGGAACAGGTTATGGATATGTCTGAGTACAGTGATGAATGTGTCTCTAGAGGTTACATGTGAAGCTAGAGGTGACTTGTATTAATGCAGTGTGTTATAGACTGAAAAATGTGCATATATTGAGCCTATAAGATAAAAGGTGGACGCAGGTATTATCTAGGTTTTGTATTCCGTCGGTGTGCTCGGATGCTGCAGAGCTCTTCTAAAAGTAAACACTGTTGCCGTGGTGACCACCAGCTCTAGCCTATGGGTGTAATATTTGAGTGAAGTGTAGTTTGTCTTCCTAGCTTAAATAGTTTGCTGTAGGCTAAATGGGGCACAATAAAGCAATATAATGCACCCAGGCCTTTACAACATATGTTTTTGTGTATATTTTTATGAATAGGAAACTTATTAATCATACATATTTTAACTGTACAATATTATATCTTGGTACAGTTTTTAATCTTATTTTTGACATGGCAAATAAAAATATGTTATTATGTTAGGCTACTGAACGAAGTGACCTAAAATCCAGTCCATCCAGATGAAATGTCTATTCCCATATTCTGCAATGCATATTTTATAGACATGTCCCTCTTGATAGATAGCTGTAGAATGAGGCATAATTATTTTTAGATAAAGCTACTACTTTGTGATTGGACGAGTACCTTTCAGATTCCAGTTTGCTAATATAAATGCAATCACTATAATTACCGTACTTACTTACTGTTTAATTCAAGTTTATTTATATTGCACATAGTTTAGAATGTTGGCGTATTAGACCTGTTTCACAGCAGGAGTCCTGGGTCTCTCTCCCTCTCCTCCGTCACTGGTGCAGCTGCAGTGTACGCTCAGGTGTACAGTTTACATCACAGCACTCATGGGAGGCAGCCAGCACTGGGTGACACAGACCGAGGGGGAGAGAGAGAGAGTAGAGGGGAAACAGAAAGGGGGGGGACTCTACGTGTGTCTCTAAATGACTCAGCCACTGGTTTTGTGCTGCGCCAAGCTCAGGATTCTAGAATGTTTTATCAAGTTGTTTAAGGCCAGGAATTGGTTGGGAGTCTTGGTATAACTTAATGAACACTGTGACATTCCCTTTATAGCCCACTTTACAACTGATGTCAAAACCTTAGACAAACAAACTGGCACATGGCATGAATTCTCCATTTAAACACTAAAACCACAAATTGTGTATGAAAAAACAAGCACAATTTGTACACAAAGTAATTCAAAGTGCTTTACAGAATAAGAAACACATTAAAATCACAATACAACAAATCAAAACATAAATAATCATCATAAAATTAACAATAAAAGAGAAGCGTGCCGAATAAAAAATAAAAAAACCTTTCAGTCATATACACAGCTAAACAGAACTGTTTTGAGCCTGGATTTAAACATTGTCAGAGTAGAGGCCTGTCTCACATCTTCAGGAAGACTGAAGGTTTTAGCTGCATAAAACGAAACACTGAATTTCCCATGTTTAGTCCTGACTCTTGGCACCAGCAGGAGGCCGGTCCCTGAAGTCCTCAGAGTGTGAGATGGTTCATATGGCACTAACATGTGGGAGATGTTCTTTGGTGCTCGGCCATGGAGAGACTTGTAACAAGCAGAGCTGCTTTAAAGTCTATTCTCTGAGCCACAGGAGCCAGTGCAGAGACCTGAGCACAGGACTTATGTGCTCGTACTTCCTAGTTCTAGTCAGGACCCGAGCAGCAGTGTTCTGGATGTACTGCAGCTGAGAAGGTTGTTTTAATGGAGGAGGACATAGTGGCTTTGCTTTAGTGTTTAGGGTATCCCATAAAGCTTTGTGATCTGATGTCACAAACTATTTTTAGCAAATATTAATCCCTCAACACTGAGCTGTGCTCTAACCTCTTATGTCTCTCTTTTAACAAAACAAAACAAAATTTCCTGTTGCACATTTCCTCTATGTGACACCTCCCTCATTTAAAAAGAAATGTGATTTTCATAGTGTGATAGTGAAAATTACTTGCTTAAGGAGCTTACAGATTAAAGAAAGTATATTAATATCAAAGAGATACATGAAGAGATACTTGAAGAATTATAAGACACTATTTATAAGCTTTTGTGTCTAGCATTTATCAGTACAACATGGATGTAGATCTCACTTGTTGCTATGATATCTGGTCCGTCCTCCACATAAGACATATCACTCAGACAGGTCTAGTGTGATACGGAGTGACTGTAACCCTGTGTTTTCAGAATGGACTCAACGCTCTGCACCTGGCGGCCAAAGAGGGCCACATGGATCTGGTCCAGGAGCTGCTGGAGAGGGGAGCCAGCGTTGACGCAGCCACTAAGGTACTGCACTTTAAAGTTTAACAGGTCACAGGACACAACCAAAGAGATGTAGTCTGGAACAGCTCACGTCCACACTGACATTACTGTACTGTTATCATGGTACTAAGGAAGAGTCTTGATACACAATACCAATTCAGAAACCACAATGATAATTAAACACACTCTTTATTTAGACAATAGAATGCAATTTTCAACATTAAATCATCGGTACTTTTCTTTCTGTGTAATCCCTCAGTGGTCCAGGTAGGTTCCATCGTGGTCCATGGGCGTATATTAGTCTGTGTGGGCTTGTTCTCATGCAGCTCAAGATCATTCTACTCTGGAACATCTTGCTAATGAGGACTAACTGACATGTGCATTTTAAACCTTAATATTAATCTAAAATGGCTTAATTATAGAAACAGGTCCATTGACTTTCTGTTAAAAACAGCAGAAATTAGGCCCACCTCTTCACAGTAGCATGCAGTAGATTTTCATTTATCTCTTACCTGTTTTGTGTTGTTGATAAATAATATGCAATATTATTGGACTCTATATGTATGACCCCGAGACAAAATCATTTTCAATATATTGTCTGTCATTAAATCACAATGTAAACAAACTGCCTGCTTATCTGTAGAAGTACAAGTTTTACAAGTTTAAGTAATGTGTTAACTTACTGTTAACTTGACATTTTACCAGTTCAATATTTATATATATTCAATAAAAAGTGTCAGATCAAATAGTTTTAATAACTGTTAAAGTGCATGTTAATAGTGCAGCGTTGATTGACAGTATGGAACAGGAGCTGAGGTCAGAGTAGAGCCATGAAGGAAGGTGATACACGGAGTAGTACTGTGAAAGTCTCTGCTATAGTATGCCTAGAAGTGACTTTACAGCCCTCTGGCTTAAGTCCAGAATACTGCAAGTACTATGACCTATGATCTACTTGGATTAGTGAAAATGTCAACTGTACTATGTTAATCTTGTTGACTAAAATATTTAAGTTTTTGGAAATGTTATATTTTTGATAACTAAAACTATAAAAACTAAATAAAAAGTAATCATAATGAGTAAAATTATGGCTGCAATTCATTAAATAAAAGTACTGATATTTTTGGTGAATAATAAAAAAAAAAGGAACCAGAGGAGACTAGATCCAAGTTAATCTTCTTAATCCCAGAACACCAAACCATTATTTACAAACTCAATATCCAAGGAACACATCAATACATGCAATTTAAAACACTTAAAATAAAAATATATTTCCTGCATGACGAAAAATATTATGGATTTAGTTGACAAAATTAGCATGAAATTTTTGTTAACTCAAACTAGACTTAAACTAAAAATAATTATTTCACTACATCTTGGCTTAAACTAATAATCATTGCTGTCAAATGACTAAAATTAAGTTAAAATTTCTTGTCAAAATTATCATTGTGTACAAGTTTTTCTTTTTTCCTTGAATAATAACTGTATTGGTTGTTTTGTGTTTGCAGAAAGGAAACACAGCCCTCCACATAGCATCTCTGGCTGGTCAGGGGGAAGTCGTGAAGATTCTGGTCAAACGTGGGGCGGACATCAACTCACAGTCACAGGTACAATTGAAATATATGACATTAAATTCAATATATAATAAATAAAGATTGAAAGAAGTAGTTTAACATAGCCTGTTTGTGTGTTTTTATAGAATGGGTTCACTCCACTGTACATGGCCGCGCAGGAGAACCATCTGGACGTGGTGCGGTACCTGCTGGAGAACGGAGGCAACCAGAGCACAGCTACAGAGGTACAGCAGGGGGCGCTATACTCTGCACTTTTACACACTTATCCTCACTAGCTTAGCTCTTCAGAAAGTACATTTACTTTAAGGTGGAAGGTATTAAAGCCCACGCAGGAACTTTGTGAATACTTCTTTTTATTCTCTGTGTAAAGTTTTGAAAGGTTACACTTAGCAGGACGTTTACCACCCACCATGTTGTTTCTAAGGTTGATCTTTGGAAGTTCCCATGCATTATAATGAGTCAGGAAATGATCATCAGAAACTGTGGTTTGTTTATTAGAAAATAGATCAAGAATTACATGTTTAAAAACCATGCATTTATTTTTTTTACTAGTAACAATAAAGAGAAACTACTTACAATGAAAATACATTACATTAAGATAAGATAACACTTTATTTTATATGACTGTGCATATACAGCATGTGAACAAGAATAAATAGCAGTTAAAGTGAGTACAGTTTATTATATTTATGTAAAAGATGCTGTACTACTTTTTGTAAAAATCTGTCTTTCAACTGTACAGACAAAAGCAGTTCTTAGAGTCAAAATGAGACCACTGTGTACTGTCTGCATCTACCGTAATTATAAAGCGTTTTATGTTCCACTTTTAGCATGCTAGTTGTTGCTAGCATTAGCATGTTGGCTTGGGCTAAATTCCATTCTAGCCTCTAACTTTGGAGCTCTGCAGTTTAAAATGAACTAGTTCTGTTTTTCACTTTTTTAAGACAGTAAAAATCAGATCAATCTTTGAGTTGAGATTTTAAAGTGAAACTGTGTTGTGTAACTTTCTGGTACAAAAATGCAATAGCAACTTAGATTCTGTAGCATGTCTTTAATTTTAACCACTTAATCTGTTTATATCTATATGCAAACTGACTGCTATTTTTCCCCCTTCTTTACACTTTAAAATCTTCTCCTCTGTCCCGGTGTAGGATGGCTTCACCCCATTGGCCATTGCCTTGCAGCAGGGCCATAACCAGGTGGTGTCCATTTTACTGGAGAATGACACCAAGGGGAAAGTGCGCCTGCCTGCCCTGCACATTGCCGCGCGCAAAGACGACACCAAATCTGCCGCACTACTGCTCCAGAACGACCACAATGCAGATGTACAGTCCAAGGTACAGCAACTGTGAAGGGTCAAACTTGTGCTGCTATATATGTCTGTGATCATATTGTGTTCATGAACTATGTGCTAAAATATATGAAGTAAGTAAATGTATCCCAGAAAAAGTCCATGGGTATAGATGACCAAGAAGTTTCACTGTTTACAGCAATGTGATCCCTGTCTGGAATTGTTATCGGAATGGCACAAAACCCAAGCATTTAAAGGTGTACTATGTAACTTCTCTGGTGGAGGGTACACCACACGCTTGTCTCCATGAAGATGTTATTGCTTTGCCTGGAATGTTCCATAGCATTAAACATATACAACTAGCAATTTCTTAATTATGAGTGTTTTCACTGCGCAAAACTTTTACTTCGAGTGAGCCTCCCTCCTCACAGATCTGAACTGCAATAACATCTCCATGGAGACAAGCATGTAGCACACCCTCTATCTGAAAAGTTACACAGTACACCTTTAAACATCTATAGGGAAAAACTGCTTGGATTGCCAATATTCCGTGGTGTTTGACCATAATTTCTTTTTGTAACGTTCTAATCTGACCCTTTAGTGTTCATGTGTCTCCTGATAGTATCCAGACAGAGGGTCCTCGTCTCACCTTGATGATGTCATGTGTCCACTCTGCCCCCCCCCACTCTCCCTGTGTCTCCGTGTGCACTTGTCCTGTTTGTGCTACTAACCCTGTGTGTTCTCTCCCTCCTCCCGCTGCACCGCTGTCTAAGTGTCCACTGCATGGAGTGTGCCACTGTCTGCAGGTTGTATGGCGGTCCGGGCGTAGGCTGCATGCAACTAGCCTGGCCAGCCCAAACTACTTACTTACTGTGTTTTGTTGAGAAATTCAGACTAATACTGCTTTGTTTAAATGTAGTTTCAAGGTGAGACTGAAAACAATCTGACTGACTGTGGAAATGTTGCTGCATTACAAAGCCCTTCCTTTCACACTGTAATTGGTCCAATAAGAATGGATCTGAGGAGCAGCAAAGTCTGTGAGCAGTACCAGACCGTCTTTCTCTATAGGAAATACAAAAGTGGTTCTGGCTGGCCAGGCTAGCATGCTCCTGGGGCTGATAAGACAAGGGGAGGGAGTTATTAGTGCCTATTGTCTATGAGGGATGTATACAGTAATATTCTGCTCTATGTATTGAGAATTTGTTGTAACATGCATTCAAGAACTGTGTTTGAATGCACTGGGGCTTTAAATTATGTGGCTGTTATTGACAAGGAAGTAGTAGTTAGCTGATTTCTACAATTGCGTTTTGCTTGCAACTTGTACAAAATATGTTAACTATAAATGACATACTGTGCTGTACATGGCTATTGCACTAAAGTTTAACCCTGTATGAGCACTCCTGGGTCCTGAAGTAAAATACTAATAGTAAAAATAGTATTACTAATAGTAAAAAGTAGAAACATTAGAGGCTAATCGGCTGTCTAATTGCCAACATTGTAAATACACTTTGCTATGTTTTTAAATTATGTTTAAGTGAATATTATAATGTCATTTTCATTAGTAATCTCAGTTCCCTGGCCATTATAAAGAAAAACATGCAGAGAAATCAATCAAACTTCTATAGTGTTTGTGAGTAAATGTGAGAGAGCAGAGCCACATGACTTGGGCCAGTGAGGCTGTGTGCAGTGGTGTAGTGGTGTAGCTAACTGACCTGCTGTCTCCTCCTCATCCTCCCGCTCCAGATGATGGTCAATAGGACGACTGAGGTACTCCCTAACACTGTGCTGTCTCTCCTCCTCTCCTCTCTCACCCCTCCATGACCTGGAGCTCACACCCTCTCTCACCCTCTCTCACCTCTGAATGTTGCTTTGACCACAGGAAGCTGCTACTGCTATGTCTGACTCCCCCTTCATAACACTTTATTTCTTTTTACACACTAACTTTTCATTTTCGTGACTAGTTCAGAATTTCTTTGTCATCTGTGACTCTTCATGCTTCTGATGAAAGGATTTGATGCTTTTTCTAAACTTGTGTCTCTCTTTAGTTATGAATGTGATACTGTCATATGTCTAATTATTGTCATATGTTGTATGATATCTATGTTTTTTGCATGTCTTGCTATAAATTGTTTTCTCAATCAGAACTTTGGTCACACTTTACTTTCCAGCACAGTAAGAGCATGGTAATAAGGATAACAGGTAATGAATGTATTTGGTGCTATGGAATTTGGGTAGCACAGTGGTTGTGTTAACTAGCACCTCTAGGTGTCTGGATGGGTTTCCTCTGGGCACTCCGGTTTTTCCCATCAACCCAAAACATGCACAATACACTCCAGCTAAGGTAGTGCTGACCAAGACTAGCCCAAGGTCTTGAGATGGGTCAACAGCCACAGCACTGCAGCAGCTCACTGCTCCTGACAGATTTCCCAGGGGCACTTTGTTGAATGCTGGGTCAAATGCAGAGAGTGAAATTCTCTCTCAAGGAATTAATAAAGTATACCTTAACCTTTACCAAGACAATAATAATCATGTTACCTGTTCATTTACAATCTTCATGCTAGGCTAGAAGTTAGATTTATCATATTACCAAAGTAGACTACTAGATGTTTCCTGTTTCTATGAGTTATTACAATGTACTTACCATAATTACACTTTTAGTTATCATGCTATTTCCATCTTATTTCCGTGCTATTACTGTGGTTTAAAGTTGAGTACTGCCAAGACTTCTTAGCTTTCTAGAAACATCATTTCAAATTACTATGAGTACTTTTCCTTTGGTTAACAGTGATTTCAAAATGTAACTTTAATGCAACCCTATTTATCCCATATTACGATAGCATGCAAGGCTAATTTGCTAATTCTGATCTGCACTTCAAGTCTACAGTGCATGCTACGTCCCTGCTAACGTTAATTTGCCACATTCTTGAGCTTTGTTGGACTGTTTTGAAAACCATCACGTTAGTCACTGTATCTTCACACTGTTGTACACACCTCTCTCACATTGAATCGGACCATCTGTCACAGAACGGAAAGGTAAGGCCAGACTTTGAACAGCTAATCCTAAATCTGCTCTTCCTCTTCCGCAATCTCTAACTTCTTCATCGTTCCTCATTCCTAACTCTTCTTCTCGATAAAACTTTTCTGACGTACAGTCGACATAGTGCACTTAGATGTTTCCACAAACTACAGTGTGATTCGAGTGTTTGGTGGTTAGGGTTAGCTGGTATTGTCCATCTGTCATATCTGTGTGTACTGTACGTCTTTTATTTTAATTTTATTGTTTATATTATTCTTCTGTTTTCAGTTTTGTGAAGCCAACTATCTTGTTCCTCTTTTGTGATTGGTCACCGCATGAAAAGGTTTTGGGTCGTGGTTGGGTGATGCGTACAACCAACGATGTATTTTTTTTTTTCACTATGTTTTTCTTTCAGTTTTGGTGTACCTGTGATGCATTATGGCTGCATGCTAGGGACAATTTATCGTTCAAGAACAAGGAATTGAAAGTGAAATGAATTATATATTTTGTATTCTTTGTTTGTTATCTGTAGAGTGGATTCACCCCCCTGCACATTGCGGCTCACTATGGGAATGTAAACGTGGCCACACTTTTGCTAAACAGAGGAGCAGTGGTGGACTTCACAGCGCGGGTGAGATAAGACTGGACTGGACATGTTTTTACTTTGTACTTAAAGATCTGGAGACATAAGCACAATGGAAGTCCACCAGTCCAGTCTGATGCCTTTGGAATGCATTGGTAGACTCCTTCCCTAATACAGCACAAACATAGAATATATACTAGAGATTGACCAATATGGGCTTTTCCGTGGCCGATGCTGATACCATCAGCTGATTTTCCAGACTTTAGAGCAACCAATGGCCGATATCCTCGCCCAATATTTTCATGCCGGTATATAGGGTAGATTTTGATCATTTTCCCTTAATTAAAGAATTAGAAATTTTTAGAAAACTCAACATAAGAAAATAATAAAGTATAATAAAGACATTCACAGACATATTTCACTACCAACCAATGAAACAGTAAAACAGCAGTGTAGTGTAGTTACATTCTGAGCAGTGCCCTCTTATATAGATTGAAGCTAATGCTGCACTAAGGTTCTTATTCTTCTATGTCCTTAAGTCAGGTGCTGGAACTTTATGGCCGATAGCCAATATGACAAAAACTGTTATATATATCTGCCAACCATTCTTTATTTAACAGTTTTATCAGTTTTATTAAAATGACTTGAATTCAGAATATGAACTTTGTTTTGAAATTTTACCAGGTTAAAAATGTAGGATGTATTTATGACAGTTTTTTTTTTCAAGCTAAATAATTTTATTTTGTCCTAAATGGATTTGTATAATGAAACCAGAAAAGTGACATTGTAACAAGTTCAAAATGTTGAAATTTAATATCAGTCTATCACAATTCTATGTATTTAGATACAGATACATAAACATTGGGATGTAGCTTAGAAACTTACCTTACATAGTTAAACACATCTCTATTATTGCAGAAAGCACAAGAGGCAGGTGTGCTCAAAAATAAAATACCCCATGAACCCTTGTTAATACTAGAGGTGGAAGAGTAAAGACCCAAATGAATATCATCAAAAAGGCCGAATAGAGTCGATCTCAGTCGGCAGTCCCTAAAATTGGGCTACAGAGAATTGGAAAAATGGCCTGATGAGGTTTGATTTCTGGAATGACATGGCAGTAGGGTCAAAATTTGCATAATTACATGGCAGAATATATTCCTGTTGAAATGACTTGATAAGTGGGAATGATTTGATAGAAAACGTTGCACATTTATTACCAGTACAATTTAAATGTGTTAAAGTGTAAAAAATGACACATTTTGGTGATATAAGCTTTTATCTTCACGCATCCATAAAACAGCTTTAGATGTGCTATATTTAACCAGCCGCATGGATAAAAATAACTGCTCTGTCACCTCCGCCTTTGCAGCATAATTACACTAAGAGCTACACACATATTTGGCTAAAACACAGTAGAACTTAATAATGGGTGTTTCCATTACAGCAGAACCTATAATGCAGATCAACAAGGGGCATCTCCATTAGCAAAAGTCCAAGAAGTCAAAAGCACGCTGTATTTGGCATGATATATCGGTTGGGCAATATATCGGGCCAAATATTTCCGCATATCTGCATCAGTGCCATCTACAGCTTGGGTGTCAAATGCATCAAAAATCAGATACTGATCAATGCTAAAACTAGTATCGAAACTAGGTACTCATTTGAGCAGGTATCGATACTAAAAAAGTCACATTCACAGGACAGAAATGAACCTTTCCTGAATAGCTTTAGAATGATTTTGAGCTGTATCAGGACAAGTATGAGACACATAGACCAGTATGCACCCATGGACCACTATGGAACATACCTGGATGACTGAGAAATTACATAGCTATAACATCACATGGTAATATAAAAGAAAGTACTATTCTGTAATGTTGAAAATCACATTTTAGTGT
>KN483794.1:31836-42208 GCA_000787095.1 Periophthalmodon schlosseri | reverse complement strand
AATCTAAGAAAATGTGTTCAGATCAAATCTAGACTTTTATCATAAGTTTTGAGAAGTTGCACAGGATAACTTTTCTGGTGAAGGTGCTGGCCTCGAATGGAGAATGTGTGTTTTTAAGGTATTTTTGAGCAATAAATACACATGTAAAATGCAAAATAGATAAGGAAAATGACCCGTACCAGAAAAGTTGCATAGTGCACCTTTAAATTGTTAAGTCTGATCAAACCAAATGTAAAACAATTAAGTGAAGTGAATCATTAATTTTGTCTTTTTTCTCCTGTGTGTAGAACGGTCTGTCCCCTCTGCACATGGCGGCTCAGGGTGACCACGTGGAGTGCGTCAAACACCTGCTACAGCACAAGGCGCCTGTTGATGATGTCACGCTGGACTACCTGACTGCTCTGCACGTAGCTGCTCACTGTGGACACTACCGAGTCACCAAACTACTGCTGGACAAGAGAGCCAACCCCAACGCACGTGCCCTGGTACCGTATACAATAGTGATGATTTAGGCTTAAATGGGACATGACAGGTCTGCATGATTTTTTAATCATGACTTGGTTTGGTGGGATAGTACCTGTGGTAAATATTTATCAGAGTTTTATATCAGTCAAGTGGCAGTTTGTGAAAAAAAGTTGAGATGAAAATTGCAAAAATACAGGAGGTAGCGCTGAGTTCTAAAAAGGAATACCTATGTCATCAACACGGAAATTCCATCCAAAATGCAACATTTTCAGGTAGTTTAATTCCTTGAACAAAATAGAGGTATTATCATTTGTCTAATTAGTGTAATTATAACTATTGTGTAATTTAGACATGTTTGGCTCATGTTAACATTACTATTGCTTGCTAACAGTTATGGAATTACCTCTACGTATGTCATATCTCCTGCCTATATATAACCAGGATGTAAAATTAATTTTTACATCCCAATTTAACTAACTGGGAAACTAGTTTTAATTGTTGATGAATAGTGATCCTGTATATGTTGTCCTGTGTTTTTCAGAATGGCTTCACTCCACTGCACATTGCCTGTAAGAAGAACAGAGTAAAGGTGATGGAGCTGCTGGTCAAATATGGAGCTTCTATCCAAGCCATCACAGAGGTATACAACACACAAGTAGTAAATCATTTAATAGGCAGAGTATGAAAATAGTACATATTGAAAATGCAACAATACATTTTTTCTGTTCCGATACCAATTTAGTAGTTATCTGTCCATACCAGACTCAGTGTAGATCCTGTTATCCAGTCCTTTAATTTACCAGATACTGCTGTGTGCTTGTTGTTCACAGTCTGGTCTCACCCCAATACATGTGGCAGCCTTCATGGGCCACCTCAACATCGTCCTGCTGCTGCTGCAGAACGGAGCCTCCCCGGATGTCTCCAACATTGTGAGTAGAAAAATAGCTGTACGGAAATATATAATCCATCATAATGCATCTGTTTGTGAGCAAATATTTTAATTATGTATATCTGTAGCGAGGAGAGACTGCATTACATATGGCAGCAAGAGCAGGCCAAGTCGAGGTGGTCCGATGTCTGCTGAGGAATGGAGCCATGGTGGACGCTCGGGCACGGGTCAGTATCAAAATTAACATTGCCCAAAAGTTGAAATGTTGATGATATTGTTGTGTGCACAGGAGGACCAGACACCCTTACATATCGCATCACGACTGGGTAAAACAGAGATCGTTCAGCTCCTGCTCCAGCACATGGCCCACCCTGACGCTGCCACCACCAACGGCTACACCCCCCTCCACATCTCAGCCCGCGAGGGGCAGGTAGAGACTGCCTCTGTGCTGCTGGAGGCGGGGGCGTCACACTCACTTGCCACTAAGGTACATGGAGGGTAACTGTGTCATGGTATGACAACATTCTATAGTACAGTGGTGAGAGGAAGTAGTAGATCTGGAGATGTGGATGAGTAAATACAGCATTCACCTTATTCTGCCCACACACTTTTACCTCTGACTACTACTGACTTGCACTTACGTTGTGGTCATCTCTGGCCACTAAAATATTATTTAAAGCAGATTGATTTGTGTGAAATGTTCAAGGTGCATGTGCACCAAAAAGTCAACAATTCACGATAATGGCTGCTCTCATGGTGATTTACATAATAAGGTCAATAGCAGGATTATGGAACAGCTCACTAATATAAATGCTCGACATTTGTGAATTTTTGGATTTTTGAAACACTCAAAGTATACACCCTCAAAACAACCAATACACGCACACAATCCATTGTCCAGCACAATAGCTCATATTATAATTCATACATGCTCTTACAGTACATTTTAATTTCAGTCATAAAATAGTTAAACATTTTAAACTGCCAAAACACAAAGATTTGTCCAATTTAAGCAGTAAAAGGTCTGCAAAAGCGTGTGCCTGACCCAGTTGGATAAATGATAGATGAGACTGTACAGCTGCTGCTGTGTCTGAATTGTGCATGAGGCTTAAACACCAGTGGTTTTAGTGATTTATGCTCCTCCCTGTGCCGGGTTCACTGTGGGACACCATTAACAGCTCTGCTCTTTGTCAACAAGTTAACCCACATAACTGTTTCATTAGAATAATCTGTGGCAAAAATATAATGTGTTCAACCTATACAGTCCATTAATGCAATATTTAGATTAAGTTATGATAAACACTGCAACTTAGTGAACCCTAATGATCCTAATGATTTTTGTCCCTCTATTTTGAGAATCATTGTCAATCAGTTGTTTATATAGGATTTGAAATTTCATCTTTTAAATGAAATATGTTAAACAACCATTCAAAACATAAATCATTTTGTAAATGGACCACACCCTTTATGTAAAAAGTGCACAGTTACCAAAATAGCTGACTTTAATACTTCGCTCATTACGTTAAAATAACCATTTTAAACCACATTTCCACATGATTGGTTATTCACTAGCACACAGACATTAAACAGCAGCACCATGATGAACAATGTCAGGGTTCGCTGGTGTTACTATGGAAACGACAGCAGAACCATAAGTCTATCATCATAATTATACGTATCTATTTTCTAATGCTGCTTGTGTGGTATGGCCAGCTCCTCTGTCTAAACACATCTGATATAATCCCAGCTCAAAACAAAGGAGGGTCCATCAACTGGGCGTTAACACTGGTCACTCCCTTATTAGGATGAATGAACATGGCTATAGAGCCCCCTCTGCTGGTTATGTTTAGGTTAGGAGCGTAAGAGCAGAAGAGGTTTTATCTTTTGAAACTAAATGATTGCAAACATGTACATAGACTCCGTAATGTTAAAATTATAAATATGTTAAGGAATCTTTTGCCTTGCTTTTACCTACAGAAAGGCTTCACTCCCCTTCATGTGGCAGCTAAGTATGGAAGCCTGGATGTGGCCAAACTTCTGCTGCAGCGCCGTGCCCCACCAGACTCTGCTGGAAAGGTACTAAGCAAAAGAAATATGGAGTATATAAACAAGTAAAATACATGTAAGGTTTTCAGAAAGGCCCTGTTTACTTCAGTTGTTCTGTATACTATTATGTCCTTAGGTTATAGTGACAGCAGCAATGGTAAGAATAAATTCATAAGGATAGATACTAGATTAACAAAACTAAGTACTTAACATTGTCCCTCTTTTTTCATTTTATTGTATTATTTTTTGCATAATATGGTGGCACCTTTTGACCAGGCAGTTTTATAAGATTATTTAATATTAATCTAATTCACCTTAACATTAACTGTCTGACCTCAGCACTAACCTCTGGCCAATCCGCTTTTTCCATCCCCCACAGAATGGACTCACTCCGCTCCATGTTGCAGCTCATTATGATAACCAGAAGGTGGCGCTCCTGCTGTTGGATAAGAATGCATCACCCCACACCATGGCCAAGGTGAGAGAGTCACTTAAAGCAGCCAGGAACAGGAAGTCCATTCTATAAAACATACTGCAAATTAGTCTTGTCTGGACTGTGTCATAATACTAAAAGGCTTGACACATGATCTTGATTTCAACATCATAATGATACTGTAAACGCTTTTAAAAGTGTCATTTTCAACACGAAATAATAGTAATTTATTTAATGTTGTCATGTGAACAGTTCTAATTTAAATAATCAAGACTCAAGTGACATTCCATGCCTGGAATATGTTCTAAAACATTCACTTCTATCTTGAATTATGCCTTGTTTTATTCCTGCTCCAGAACGGCTACACCCCTCTCCACATCGCGGCCAAGAAGAACCAGATGGAGATCGCCACAGTGCTGCTGGAGTATGGAGCAGAGACCAACATCCTGACCAAACAGGGCGTGACCCCTCTGCACCTGGCCTCTCAGGAGGGGCACGCAGAGATGGCTGCTCTACTGCTCAGCAAGGGGGCGCAGGTCAACACCCCCACCAAGGTACTGCACAGAGAAGTGACTATAGGCTGGGCTCATGTTTAAGAATTTAATTATGTCTAATTTCAGATGGAGGGTATTGGACATTGGGCACTGGAGATTCACTGCTTTTAAAAGAAATATCCAAACTTATGATGCAGAAATGTTGGGTCATATAATTATCTGTTAGGAAATGGCTCCACAAACTTTTCATATTATATCATCATATCTTGTAGCTTCAAGTTTTTTGTCCACTGATAAAAATCACATTTGTGGGGTTGATTAGTGGCACCACTTTCTACAGTTATTGTTTATGCTGACAGGTAAGATGTTGAACTTTGTGCCAGGTTTGGATAGTGATAATAAATATTTACCATAAACCATTTAAACTGCAAATTCTACCATAGAATTCTGACTAGCTCAAATTTGAACTATAAGAATGTTGGGATGATGTGAACGCAACCTTAAAGCAGTGGGAAATGAAATTATATTAAGATATTTTGTACATGTAATTGTTTTATATTGATAAATGTGTGTGTATTTGTTGCAGAGTGGCCTGACCACTCTTCACCTCGCGGCTCAGGAGGATAAAGTGTCTGTGGCTGAGATCCTGGTTCGACACGGAGCTACCCTCGACCAACAAACCAAAGTATGAGGAGTATAATTCAGTTGGGATTCTCCATTATATGTTTGACATATTATTATGTAAATGTAATATAGCCTATAATAAAAAAAAAAATGTTGTTTTGCAGTTGGGCTACACGCCCCTTATTGTAGCATGTCACTATGGTAACGGCAAGATGGTGAACTTCCTGTTACAGAATGGAGCCAGTGTGAATGCCAAAACAAAGGTACTGTTATTCAGCTTTTCATAGAATTTCATCAACTTTATGAACTGTTGTATCATATAAAAGATAGACAAAATGGAAACAAATTCATGGAAGTCCCAGACCTGTTTTACCTTAACTGCGTAATTACAAAAATGTTATAAATGTTATATATGAATTAATATGTCTGCTCGTTCTAGCCTGCAAAACCTAGAGCAGAACCACTCTACAGTCTACATAGGCTTTGAAAAAGAAAATGTCACAAAATATTACTTATAAATTACATTAGGTGAGGTCTATACTTCGTCTATAGGAACATTTTGATAGTATAAAAGTAATTGTTGGAAATATTTGTGATTGTAGTCAGCAAAATAATTGTAATTATGATTTTGCCATAATTGAATATCTCTACCTCCTTATTTTGAGCCAAAAGGTTTTTCACTCTGAAATGTGTTGTTTGTTTTTTGTTTTTTTCATATCAAGTCAAATTATTGCACTATCCTTTATAAACTGAATGCTTTTTTCTGTTCCCTTTTCAGAATGGTTACACTCCTCTTCACCAAGCAGCCCAGCAGGGAAATACACATATCATCAATGTGCTGTTGCAGTACGGAGCCAAGCCCAATGCCATCACTGTGGTACATGTTTCGCATACAATATGATAAAATGTACTTCTCTGGTCAGTCATTCATAATTTTGTGGTGTTTTTCAGAACGGTAACACTGCTCTGGGAATCGCCCGGAGGCTGGGCTACATCTCTGTGGTGGACACACTCAGAGTAATCACGGAGGAGATCATCACCACCACTACAGTATGGAATTATGCTAAAAACAATACTGATTATAAAATGAATAAAACATTACTATAACAAATGTGCGTTATTTAACTTTGCAGACGGTGACAGAGAAGCATAAACTCAATGTACCAGAAACCATGACTGAAGTCTTGGATGTATCAGATGAAGAGGGTAAGTAGTCAAAACACACAAGTTGATATATTTTTCCAAATTTTTACAATACAACTTTATTGGATAGAATTTACTCAATCTGTAGTAAGTTCAGAAAGACAGCATTTAGTGGCGAAATTTCTATTCTAAGACTTTCAGAAATGCTAGACTTGAGAAATGACCCTTCTGTTCACACACAGCGATGAGGTCCATTGATGATGATGTCATATCAGATCTGGAAACTCTAGAAGGTACAGGGCATGTGTTTGGAGACCTGCTGTGTGGTTAGCATTGTTGAGCACTAATATTTGTTTAAATCAGAAAGTACTTGTAAATACCCAAGAAGTCGAATGAGGCTATGCCAATAATCCCTCATCTAAGTGTTGTTTTGCCTATTTGAGTGGAGAATATGCTCTAACAGTCATTAGGCATGTAGCGTTGACTTGTCTGTATTACTAATGATAAAATAGAAAAACAAGTCAACAAGTTATCTTTTTCTACAACAAGATCATAATTGTAAAACCTTTCGAATGTGAACGTGAACCAAGGCATAAACCAGCTCTTCACTGTTCCACTGTCAGAATAGCATGTTGCCCTTTGCTGCCACCTTTTGGTTGAGTGTGTTAATGTTTGAACATTTTGAGAGTAAGGCCGCATTCAAACTGGCTGACTTGATCCTGGTTCGAGTATAGTTTTATCCTGGTATAGACTTAGTTCTGTCCTGTACTAGTCCTGGTCCAGTCCAGATTAAAGGTCATGGAAATGAGTTTTCACATGTATTTGAGAAAAAATGTGTCTTGCCCCAGTACAGATATATTATATAAGCAGCCCCAGTCTTGAGGTCTGCTGTGTGCTCTCTGTATGTAATTAGAAAGTATGCTAGTTGTTGTTAAAAATGAACTAATTCTGTTTTTTACATTTATAAGACAGAAAAAAACGGTACAGCACCTTTAAATTCCTGGATTAGTCACAGTTCAGTCCCAGTTTTGCGAATGTGAAGAAGATGTCAGATTAGATGGATTGCTGTTTCAGTGGGTGTTTTGCTCAAAGGCCTATATTTTTTAATGAATTATATCTTTGTATTCGCCCAATAGGAGACGACACAATGACAGGTGATGGAGGGGAGTACCTGAGAGCGGAGGACCTGCGGGAGCTGGGTGACGACTCTCTCCCAGGACAGTATCTGGACGGGATGAATTACCTGCGCTTCAGCCTGGAGGGGGGCCGCACTGACAGGTACCATCACGACCGTATACCATTACAATCACATACTGTTTGTTTGGTTCTACTACTGGGATGACATGTTGACTTTAAATTATTGCAGTAGTTTTTGTTTTACATCTAAAAATTTCATGTTTATTAAAAGTAAACAAGTTTAAAGTCAACATTTTATTATTTTTGAGTGTAATATATTCACAAAACCCGTCTGTTGTCCACTCACTAATCTAACCTCTTGTCTGTTATGTGTTGTGCGACCTGTCCTGCTCATTCTTCATCGTTGGTCTTCATGTCTTCTGTATCTTCTGTATAGTCGCGTACAAAGGTATGCACCGGTAACACTGGCCCATTTATACATGAGGCCTTAGTAACTTAGTAGTATCTTGATCGTATTAGAATAGATGTTCAAAGCAGTTTACTAAATAGTTTGCAGATTATTTTAGAATTTACAATACGAGTAGTTGCTCCCATCATCTAATTTTGTCCCTATATATGTTTGTTAAATTGTGGCCCTATTGCTTAGCTGCACTGACTGAATTGTGATCTCAAGTTCGGACAGGTCCTTCACCCCGACCCACCACAGCTACTACTCCCCCAAACACGAGGGTCTGATGGAGGAGCTGCTCAACAGTCAGCAGGTACAGTTGAATTACAATCATATTAGTATTAACTTATTTAGATATTGGATTCATTTTTATTATTATTATTTTATTTTTTTCAGATGTCCTCCCTGGCCAGAGAGAATGACAGAGAGAACTACAGGCTGAGCTGGGGCACAGAGAACTTGGACAATGTGGCCCTGTCCTCTAGCCCCATCCACTCTGGGTAAGTCCAAGGAATACAAGATAATAAACATAGAATTGTGAATTAGAATATGACTACTTAAATCTGCAAGAAAAAATATGTTTAAATAAAAATAAATGAAAAAATATACATTTATTTGTTTAATCTCAACAATTTAGGTTTTAATGAGAAACAAGATTTACAATTACAAAAAATAATAAATAATGAATTGGTTAATGTATGCATCACAGGCTCTAATTTACTACCATAATTACTGATTTAATAGGTAGTAAATGTAGGATTTTTTAAAAATATAGTGTAAAAGTTGTTATTTGTTATTACCTTTATCTATATAATAATGCAAATATGCAAAGACATACAACATTTGATTAAAATCCTTCAGGTATTTTTTTGTACCTTTTTTGGTGGTTAGTGAACAAAAGAATGATTTTTAAATGATATAATACTTTAACAGTGCACTAAAATACATCTGGACAGTACTGTTACTAAGTGAGCGTGTTTTTTCTCTGGATCTCTTGTTGTTCTGGTTGTAGTCACTCTTCTCCGTGCCACCATGGAGACCACAGCAGGTGACCCTCTGCATCCTGGTGTTCCCAACCCCTGACCCTGCCCCCTACTCGACCCTCCTCCCCCTCTCTCACCTCCTCACCCCCTCACCCCAGCCCTCCTGTCAGAGTGTGCTCTCCTCTGGGGGAGGTGTTCACGTGTGTGTTATGTTATTCATGTTTGTCTACAAAATACTGTGTCACAGCTTCCAAATACAGTATTGACAGGACAAGTTTAGAAGCAAGAGCAAAACTAAAATATACTATAGTGCAAGAGTTTTACAGCCAGGAACAGTCTTCACCAAATCAACATGTTTTCACTTTTTAAAGGGCCTGTACCCAATTTATTTTCATGTATTTGAGAAAAATCTGTCTTGCCCCAGTAAAGATATATTGTTTAAGCAGCTTTTGAGATCAAAATATGCCTGCTGTGTACTGTGTGCACCCAATTATAAAGCCAATAAATACATTGCCTGAGAATCAAAAAATTCCGCTCCTGCCTCTGTTGTGAAAAAGCTTATAAACTCATTGTGGTGAATAATTAGGAGGCTTGGAGTGCATAAGGTAAGTGAGAAATGACTTTGAAACACTGCAAACCATTTAAAATGAACTAGTTCTGTTTTTAGTGTTTTAAAGACAGTAAAAATCAGGTACAGTGCCTTATTATTATTATATCCTTATTATAAGGAGAGAGGGTGGCGGGTGATATTTCAGTTCTGCCTCTGGGTAAGACGGTTGTTGCGATAGGAAGGGCATCTGATTCAATAATTTGCCAAAATCACTGTCTCTCAGGGGGTTAGATTAAGTTGTCTTGTTTGTCTCCATATCTTTGTATGTGGAATGGTGGTGATCCCTCACAGTGTACATGATACACCCACAGCATATTTATGGTCATCTTCACATGTGTGTGCATGTGGTGAGACACAGCATGGCATTTACAGTGAAATCCATCCGAATCAAAGTGTGAGTCATTGCATTGTTTCATGTTGAAAAAATGCTGAGTATGTTTTTCATATCATTCATTCAAGTGGTGAAACGTGACACCTTCTTCACATTATATTAGGGCTGCAACTAACGATTATTTTAGATTATTTTAGATTATTTTAGATTATTTTAGATTATTTAGTCGACTAGTTAAATGATTAATTTGATTGTAAATTTCAATTTTCAAAAGACATTTATAACCAAATATAGGTTGAAAGATGATGACTCAAGGCATCTAAGTAGAGAATATTTATGAATAAAATGTATTATTGATAAAAAATAAATTGTTTTCTTTTTTTGACATTTTGATTTAATAATGCTGTTGTCTTTGTTATAAAAGGTCTTGGCTTGGTTTGGCATGTGTTTTAGAGTCTGTATAGTCCAGATAACGATTACAATGATCAAAATACAGCTATGATTATTTTTTAAAGTCACGATTACTTGATAAATCGTTGCAGCCCTATATTATATTGTTCTATTTTCTTTTTACTTTTTTTGTGTTATATTGAACCTTTTCGGTTTTTCTTCCAGTTTCTTGGTGAGCTTTATGGTGGATGCGCGGGGTGGGGCCATGCGCGGCTGTCGGCACAATGGTCTCCGCATCATCATACCTCCGAAGAAGTGCAGCGCTCCCACCCGGATCACCTGTCGCCTGGTCAAGAGGCACCGGCTGGCCTCTATGCCC
>KN483794.1:0-29605 GCA_000787095.1 Periophthalmodon schlosseri | reverse complement strand
TTATAAGAGCCACCATTTCTTGATAAAAAATATAAAGCCAATACAAATTCAGTTAACTAGCAATCACTTGTAAAGCAACAATTCAATTCAGTTTGTTGCACTGTCTAAAATCACGAAACATCCCAAAAAATCTTGATTTGAAACCTACGTGATGTAATGTCTGCCCTCCCTGTGTCCCTGTAGCCCTGTGATTGTGGAGATCCCTCACTTTGCCGCTTTGAGGGGCAGAGAGAGAGAGCTGGTCATCTTGAGGAGTGAGACAGGAGAGAGCTGGAAGGAGCACACATGTGAACACACCCAGGAGGAGCTCAATCAGATCCTCAATGGCATGGATGAAGGTCAGACTCACCACAGCATATGCACACATCTACAACAGTCTGCAGTTACATGACATAACTTGGGTGGTCTATGTGGCTTGAAGTTCTGTGCCACTTTTTATATAGTTAATATTAGAGGTCCACAATGTAACTTTTTGAATAAAGGCAAAGTAGAGTTTAATGCCATACTGCAGAACCAAGTTTTTGTTTTATGTGAACAGGGCAAGTAATTACAGATATATTAACCATAAACCAGGTCAAGACATTTGCAATATCATAGTTAAAAACTCATTTAAACTATGGGTAATTTGGGAGTCCATTCATTTTAAACCTGTTATTCTGATACAGACCTGGACCCACCTGAGGAGCTGGAGAGGAAGCGCATCTGTCGTATCATCACCAGAGACTTCCCGCAGTACTTTGCTGTGGTGTCGCGGGTGAAACAGGACAGTAACCTGATCGGGCCAGAAGGGGGCATCCTGAGCAGTACTGTGGTCCCTCAAGTGCAGGCTGTGTTTCCCGAAGGAGCCCTGACCAAGAGAATCAGAGTCGGGCTGCAGGTAACAAACGCTAAATAGATAGCTGTTTGCTTGCTTAATTTTTTGTTTTAAGATAATTTTTTGTAAAGTATTGAGCATGAGCTGAACATTTTCGGAAAAAATATCTGTAAATATAATTTTTTCAATTTTTTCCTTTTTCAATTTGATTTGCACTTCATGTTTTGAAATTATATTTTGTTCAGATTGTACAGTTTAAACTGGTCCAGGAGCATTAATATTTTTTAGAAGACAAAAGTTTTATCTGCTAAACCAAAAGAAAAGTAAGAAAGTAAGAAAACTACATGCAACATTTGTAGAGATCTAAGCTTCAGTGTATTGAATGCACATGACCTCTCCCAAGTGCTATACTTTCAATTGAAAGTATTTATATAACTAAATTGTAGGGTTGCAGCTAACAATTTTTTTTTATAGTTTAGTTGTGTAGATTGCAAAAGGCTAAAAGGCAATGATGTGTTAAGGCTATTTGATATAGTACAATTGTAAACAAAATTTATTTTTATTTTTTTTCCAACAACACATTTGTACATATTTCCTGTGTCTTTTTGGTGTAATTTCAGATGTGTAATTTATGTAATTTGGTGTAATTCTCTCAGCACATGGCATGTTTGGGAATCTGTGAATTGTCCAGATAACAATCATTCGATTAGTAAATTAGTGGATTATTTCATTAGTTGTAATCAACCAATAAACTTGTTTCAGCCCTACTAAATGGTAATCCCAACTGATATTCTTTGCTTTTGTGTGTGCTAGTCCCAACCAGTGCCTCTGGATGTAGTGAGGAGGATTCTGGGGAACAAGGCCACGTTCAGCCCGATCGTCACACTGGAGCCCCGCAGGAGGAAGTTCCACAAACCCATCACTATGACGATACCTGTCCCCAAGACCAACGCGGACCCCATCCTCAATGGGTTCGGAGGAGACACGCCCACCCTGCGGCTGCTCTGTAGTATCACTGGTGAGAGCCCATCACATAAAAGACATGTCTGAGGCTTCTTGGTAGAACTCTAGTACATATGCAGAGTGCTCTCCTATCGTCAGCTTGAATGTAGACTCTTACTGTTGTGTCTGATTCAATAAAGCGTGGTGTCCATTGCACAATTTTGGCCATCTTCAATGTAAGATTACTGATAGTGGAGAAAATATTTTTCATAGGACAAAAACATGGAACAGTCGTATGACCAAAGACAAGCTGCAATTTATATCATCAGTGTCTGAGATTTTGAAATCTTGGCGGCAAAGTGAGCCCTCCTCTCACTGTGTCTTTAATCAGTCTCTCAAAAGTAAACACGCATGGTCCACTGAGGAGTTAGGTCACAAATGGGACACTTTCACCCCATCCCTCCTTTCCTCCTGATAAACTAACTTTTCCAAGTGTACACATTTGAGTGAGTTAATGATGAACATTAGTATAACATCGTTATAAGTTTGTTTTGTTTTTTCTGCTTTTAGGTGGGACAACACCTGCCCAATGGGAGGATATAACAGGAACCACGCCATTAACCTTTATCAATGACTGTGTCTCCTTCACCACCAATGTCTCTGCCAGGTAACACAACACACACTGCCACCCTGCACTTTTCACCACTTTGTTTGAGCATATCACTAATCATTACATGTTCTACTAGGTTCTGGCTCATAGACTGTCGGCAAGTGCAGGAGTCGGTCAACTTCTCCACTCAGGTGTACCGAGATATCATTTGTGTCCCGTACATGGCCAAGTTTGTCATTTTCGCCAAGACTCATGACCCCATTGAAGCCCGCCTGCGCTGCTTCTGCATGACTGACGACAAGATCGACAAAACTCTGGAGCAGCAGGAGAACTTCACTGAGGTGGCCCGCAGCCGGGACGTAGAGGTAAGAAAACAGGAAGGAGAAGTAACTAAGTACTGTAACCAAGAGAGACTTAAAGGTGCACTGTGTCACTTTTCTGGCGGAGGGTGTGCAACCTGCTTGCCTTCATGGATATATTAGGATATATTATTGCTTTGCCTGGAATGTTCCACAGTATGACATAAAACGTATCTAGCTCTGCAGAGACAAGCAGATGACACTACCAGGTCAAGTTACAGGTCAAATCTGGTAAGGTAATTTGACCAATAATAACACCTGTAGTTGAATAAATACAATACAGATTAATGCCATACTGTGCAATATTCCAAGCACAGACAAACAGATGGCAGCACAATCAATAGCTTGGTGCTATAGGGATTGTATTATAGGGTTGTTGGAGGAGATGGAGACACTGAGAAGACTGGTGGTTTTGCTACTGAATTGGATTAGGGTGAAGGCTGGGACTGCAGGATAAAGGAGGGCACAGAAAAATGTTCATAGAGGTGACTGATACATAGGAAGAAGTAGGAAATGCAGGCTTTCCAGAATTTTAGTCTTAAAAGTATGGTTATTTCATAAACTATTTTATCTACTGCAACTGTAAGTATATGCCTTGAAAAATGCTCACTATAACTGTGCACCCCTTTTTCACAGGTTCTGGAGGGTAAACCTATCTATGCAGAGTGCTTCGGCAACCTTGTCCCTCTCACCAAAAGTGGCCAGCATCATCTTTTCAGCTTTTTTGCCTTTAAGGAGAACCGACTAGCTCTTTTTATCAAAGTAAGTCAAATATAAATCATGTGTCTGTACCTTATATTTTATTTTTCCTAACTACAATGTTTTCAGATCCGAGACAATACTCAGGAGCCATGTGGACGCCTATCCTTTTTGAAAGAACCCAGGAATTATAGATCGCTCACCCAAAACGCCATATGTAACCTTAATATCACCCTCCCATCATACTCCAAGGTCAGTGCTCTTATCTTATAGTAACAGTTAAGGATGCACGCATTTGTTACAATTAACTAAGCATTGTCTAATTGTCTTTGAATCTAATTACAGTTATTAGTCCATAGACTTGGCTTACTTGGTTTTGATTTGTAAAATGAACATTTGATAGTATGTTTTTTATGTTAAATAATATGCTCAAAACCAGGGTATTAAGTCAATGTCTGCTCTCACTTTTGGGGGTATTCCATGAGGCAAGCCTAGCTCAAAAATTGTCACCTTAGATTACATCAAAATACAATTCTTACAGTTACAATTTACTTAAATGATTTATTGCATCCAACAAGAAATACAAAGAGTGGTATTTATTATCCAATAAACACTCAAAAAATAAAATGTTGACCTTATTTAAATGTCATGTTTTTCATTTAACTATTTTATGTTGATCCAAAGCAAATAATTTAAGATGATTTAATGTATAGGTTCATTTAACATAAAAAAATGTAAATTGAAAAAGGTAACATAATAGATTAAAATAGGGTCAACATTCAAACAACCCTAGTTTAAATGTTCTGTTACTGTTCCATGGAATGCCCTCTGGCTGTCACTGCTTTCCTTAATCACCTAATATTGCTTGTTATTTTATCTGTGCATTTTTGCTTCTTGCATCAAAAGGATTCTGATTCTGACCAAGATGAAGAGGTAAACTTTGCCCCCGCTTCCCATCACAAATGCTAAAATAAGTTCTATAGCTATAACATTACATACAAAGATAAGAATTGCCCTTGCTTTCAATCATCTGTGTTCAACGTATAGCAATTAAACCTATAGATGGTGATGTAATTCTTGTTGTATTGAAATAATAATCACTTAATCTATTGGATTTTTTGTTTTGTTTTTTACAGAATGGCAGAATACAGGAGAAATGTAAGACACCAAATCTTCTACAATTTTCATATTATAATTATCTCACTCACTAATAATATTTACTAATATTGAATGTATGTTATTGCTAAAACTAGATGAACAATAAAATAACAGTAGTAGTAGTAGTATTAATCAATTAATATTGTGAAAACGTAAGTCCATTGTATACACACATTCATCTCTCCGAAGCCTATTAAGTTTCCTAGTTTTGTCTTTGTCACAGACAGCATAGACCTGCTTCTTCCCCACTCCACTCTGTTTTATCATTTGAATTTTTGTTCTTTTGATGCTGTTTTTGTTCCCCTGTGCTTTGTTCTCCAAATACTCAACATTCCACTATTCACAAATTGAGATGGGAAATTTGGAGAAAGAGCTAAACGCTCCCATCTACGTATGTACTATTAATATTAAGTCATTCATATTATGATGATTATAGAATACTGTGTTTTCCATAGAAAGCTAGCAAATACATTAAAGTCTGTGAACATACCTTTCTCATTATAAATAGATGAAGACAAAATCCCCGAGCCTTTTTTCCTGTAATTATGTAACAACTATTATTAGTATTTAGAAGAATGGTAAAGCAAAAATGCAGCTAGTTAATTAAATTGAATTTTGTTTTGTCCAACATTACACTACACATTACACTTAATCACTCATATTTCCCTGACCTCTCCATCTCCACCTTCCTTTGCTTTGCATGGAAATAACTTGCCTAACAGATGGATGTGTGCTTGATTGTGTCTCATTGTGTGAAAAATAGAATTAACGAGTAGTTTAATTTAGTTTGTTTTGTTTTTTTTCACATTATGTTTGTCTTTTCATTTTTTTCCCCTCACTGGCTTTCTTTGCATAGTGTTTTTGTTATTATTTAGACATTTGTCATTTGTCTGAGCAATCTTGAGATTTTGTTGTCTCATTTCATTATTTTATGTGGTGTTATTTGGTTTATTTAGTTGTGGTTTGTGGAATAGGTGTGATTGTACTGTGTAAAAGCAAGTTATTTCCGTCATCCTTTCCCATTGATTTGATTTACATATTGCTTTTGCTTTACCACACAGTAAAGTACATGAAACCTTGATGCCTGGATGTTAGGATCCTTGTGACTGTTGTCCTATGAATCCTTTGTGCTCCGATCTTATCCTGACCCACTTCTCCTTTGTCTGTCCTTTCATTTGAATTTTTGATTTTCTTTACTCCTTACTTGTCCGTCTTCCTTATGAAAGATGAAGAGACAGTGCTGAAATCAGAGCTGATGCGAGAACCAGACCTTCTGTCCGACGTGTCAGAGATGAAACAAGATTTGATCAAAATGACTGCCATCTTGACAGCAGATTCCACTGGAAAATCCCCTTCCCTAAGGCCATGTGGTCTAGAAAAAGGCGCTGAGGAGGTTTCTGGAGAGCCCTTAGACATTATGGAGAAAGACCTGGAGAGGGTCAAGGAGGACCTTGAGAAAGTCAGTGAAATCCTTAGGAGTGGAACATATGAAGGCGAAGCAACTGAGGCAGGGGCAGGCAAAGTCACTCGAAGCGAGGAGTGGGTTCTTCTCTCTGACAGTGAGATAGCAGAGGCTAAAAAGATGGCAGCTCTAGACGTACAGGAACCAGTTTTACGTGAGAGTAGAGCCAACAGAGGAGCTCTAAGGCCCAAAGCCATAAAGGACAGTGGTGACCTTAAGGAATACCTCCTTGACGCCCCAGTCAGCTCCAAAGTGAAAGCTAAACGAGAGTCAGCTTCACAGGAAAAATTCACTGAGGTTGTGTTACACAAAGGTACACCAACTAAAGTGCAAGAAGCCAATAGGTCTGCTGACATAAAAAAGCCACTGCGAAAGAAGGGCAAAGAGGATGGCGCAGATCAATTAAGTGTGCCTACAGCCCCCAGTCAAACATCTCCTGTCTCCCCTGTGGTGGAAGAAACACCCATTGGCTCAATCAAAGACAAAGTGAAAGCCTTACAGCAAAAGGTTGAGGCAGAGCAAAAAGGCAAAAAGACTGCTGGGGTCAAGACCCAACTACCTGTCAGCAAACCCTCACCAAAAGCCAAAGAAAGCCCTAAAACTAAGCGGGGCCCACCAAAATCTCCTAAAGCTGAAGATGAAAAACTAGAGGAGACCATGTCCGTGAAGGAACTAATGCAAGCATTCCAGACAGGCCAGGACCCTTCCAAGAGAAAGTCTGGGCTTTTTGAGGTCAAAACCACTTCATCATCAAAATTAGAGAAAACCACAAAATCTGAAATTACCCAGTCCAAAACCACAACCAAAACAATAACCCCACATACCACTCAAGAAAAAGAACTGTCTTTGGATTCAAAACCTCCCAAGAAAGAGACTGTACAGGCTGATAAAGAGAAGCAAAGTGCCCATTCAGAGCAGGTAGGAACTGTAGACTTTGGAAGTGGTGACAGCTCTGACAGCCTCAAACATGAGGGTGCTGCTGAATCAGTCACAAGTGCCAGTTCTGCAGACGGGACTCCTCACCTCAGTTCAGAGGAGAGCTGCAAACATGAGGGTCTGGCCTCTCCAGGCACCAGTCCTGAGAGTATCTGTATTTCTCCCCAAAGTCAACAGGCCACCTCCTCTGTATCTACAACAAAGAAAAACGAACCTAAAGACACAGAGAAATCTGGAGACTCTGGTCTAGGGACCACTGCTGACCAGTTGTCTGCTGAGCTGACCCTCCCTGTGTCTTCAAGCGAGGCTGCAGATGATCACACAACAAGTGAGTCCATATCTGTTATGAAGAGCCAATCAAAGCCAAGTAAACCTCACAAGCTCACAAAACGAATATCAGAGACGGTAGAATCATTTCTTAGTGATGACGAGAGTCCTGATCGTCAGCTAGACATGCCATTTGGTTATACAGTGCCTAGATCCTCCTCTCAGCGCCATGACAGTTTAGAGCTGCCTTTAAAAACCGACTCAGATGTTCTCAGCCCATTAGGCGATGACTCCTATACAATAAGCCACAAAGACTCTCTAGAAGGTAGTCCCCTCATGGAAGAGGCCTCCTCCCATAAGTCCCCTGACTCAATAGAACCTAGTCCCACCAAGGAGTCCCCACCTCATGACTCCTTAGAGAGCAGCCCTGTAGAAAATAAAATTCTCCCACCCTTTCCTCAAACACTAGATCCACCTAGTGCCATTTCTAGACTACCAGAGCCTTCTAAACCTAAAGAATCCCTCCAAGATGCCTTACGGTGTAGACTGCAAAAGGATCCTAGTGCTGACGATGACAGTTGTGAGCAGACGTCCCAGAGGACAAGTTCTGGTAAGAGTCCTATCACCCCCGAAATCCCTAGTTCTGAAGAGGTAAGTTATGAGGTCACCCCCAAACCCCCCGAGCACACATTACTATCGGTCCAAATCAAAGCTGCTGTCATCCCCGAAGACGAAGAAGAAGACAACAGCTCAGAAGCTAAGAGAAAGTTCACCCCAGAGGAAGAAATGTTTAAAATGGCAGCCAAAATAAAAACATTTGAGGAAATGGAACAAGAAGCAAAGAACAAAAAGAATGCTAGAAAAGATTTGTTTACCACAGCAGAATCTAAAATAGGGGATGACAGCCATGAAATGTTAGAATCCAAAAGTGAGGAGCTACCACAAAGTGCCTATGGTCTCAACGGACCAACAGACGATGCAGAGTTAGCTCTATTTGTTGATCCTACTATTAAAATACAACCTCCCTCTCCTTTCTCAGCAGGTTTGCATGACGGATCCAAGAGCAAAGAAGTCACAAACACAACATCCACCAAATCAGAGGGACCTCAGTCTGTCTCAGATGTCAATAAAGCAACTACTGACAGCAAAACCCAGGACAAGAAGAAAGACTGTGAAAGAACATCAATTGAAATCAAAGACATTACCAGATTAGAACAAAACACATCTACTAAGCCGTCAAGCTATTTAGTTACATCTGGTGACAAGGGTCAAAGGTGTGCAGCAGAGGCACCTAGAACTGAGTCAAAGGGTGTTACTGCTAAAGCTGACCCTAACTCATGGACTTCTGTGTGTGAGGATGATGATGCTTTTGTAGCCCGTGTTCAAGAAGAAGAACAGAAGATATTGAACCTGGTTGTAGATCGTCAGTCTGTCCAAGCCACACCTGATAGAACACCTACAGAAGAGAGCACGCCGACCAGTGAGCCCAACCCTTTCCTCTTCCAAGAGGGAAAGCTCTTTGAGATGACTCGCAGTGGGGCAATTGATATGACTAAAAGGAGCTATGAGGAGGAAGGGGGTGGTTTTGCCTTTTTTCAAATTGGTGAGCAATCTTTAGAGGAAGAAGGCCAAAGGTTGGCAGCTGCAGAGGCTGAGGTTGGCCTCAATCTAACACTAGAGGTTAAGACTGAGGAAGATGAAAAAACTAAAAAAAGTAGTGATCTTATTTCATCGTTACCCGAAGGGGATGAAACCACCAATAAAAATGATATCTCAAAATCTAAAATACCTAAAATGGGGGTATCTGTTTCATCTAAGTCAAAGAAAGATCAAATATCTGATGGTTTAGAGGCCAAAACAGACAAGCATTTAAGTGAAACATCTTTAGAAATAGATAATAGCTCATCTGGTCAAATGATAGCAAATGTACAAACCGCTGAAACTACTGTTACTAGATCTGTTTACTCAGAGCAGGGACAAGAATCCTCAGATTCCTCTCCAGAAGAGCAGCAGGCCGCAGTAGAAAGTACCAAAACCTCAGCCAAATCAAAAGAAGCTAACTCTTTAAATGTTAAAAAGACTCCTGTAAAATCACAGGTTAAGTCTGCCTCACAAGTCCGGGCTAAAACCACTACCCCATCCTCCTCAGCTGGTAAAAAAGAAGCCCTATCATCAGAGTCCAAATCTAGAATTCCTATCAAGGCAAGTAGTCAAAAGGCTGACCCCCCTGCGAAACGCACAGAATCTGGGCAGGACAAAAAGCTCAAGGTTCCTGTAAAGAAGGATTCGAGGAGGAAATCTGAGACAGATGCCGGTCCCTCTGTAGAGCTGAAAACTAAGACCTCCTCTCCGAAAGCCAAGAGCTTCTGTGAAGGAGACTCTACCAAGCCATGTGCTAAAAAAGAACAGGGTCGTCCTGTAAATGTTGAGTCAACCAAGTCCAAAGGTTTCCAATCTAAACTGCCAGTCAGAGGCAAAAGTGGCCAGTCATCACATTCTACGACACCAAGCACAGAGAAACATACAGCTGGCAAACAATCTCTGGAATTCTTTGAAGAAATAAGTGATGAAGCCGCAAAAGTTGTGGAGAGGTTGGCACAGGCTCAGACAGAAAAGGAACTAGAGGCAGCTGCTGCCAACTCAGATGATGAGAGTAGTCTCATCGAAGCATCTGTCCTAGAGAGGGAAGCCTTCACTGAGATGCAGTTCCCTCCCTCAGGAGCCGTCTTTCCCATTAGACCTCTTTGGGATGACCCTGTTGAGACACAGATGCAGCGAATCCCAGATGATAAAGTCTCAAGTCAAGGTATCCCCCCTGTTTACGGGGCTATTCTCTCTCTTGTGCCATTAGATTACTTTAGCTGTAAAGGTGCTGCCTCTCTGTCTCTTGTAGTTGATTCCCATTGTAGTTGCAGAATCCTTGTGGCTGTCCATTCAGCTGTGTTTCTGTTTGTATTTATGTCTTTTTCCTTGTGTGCTAAAATCTCAAGATTGACTTAAAGGCTTATAGTAATTGGGTTTAATTGGGTTATTATAACATTGTCAGTAGTCTTAGACATTTCTTCACTTCTTAAACAATGCACTCAATTGTTTAACCTTTGGGGCATCTCAGAAATGTGCTTACACTTAAAACATCTTTGGGCTCCATTTGGCCCCCCAGTAAAACACTATAAAAATTGTATTGATATATTATATAATAATATACTAATACTGTTACCAATTTATGTATGTGAAACAGAAAAAATTAGGTTTCTTAGAATTTCTTGTGCCACCACGAGCAATGGAAATTCCAAATCTGGGAGCTAGTTGAATAAAACATTTAAAAAATAAATTTAAAAAATCAGAACCTTTTCAAAAGAACAGAAAAACAGAGAGGTCATTTTAGTGATGCTAAATTATTATTTCTTGGAATTAGGATTCCAAAGGAGAAAAAGGCCTACAGTGCTTCCTAAAGGAGTTCTAGTACCTTATCCTAGTTTAGCTTTGTCAACTGACTTATTGTATTGACAGTTCCATATGAAAAGAAATGCACAAAGTACACATTTATGCCCCATGATGCTCTAAGGGTTAAGAAAGCCAGTGAAGATCATGTTTCTCTGTGTTAGCTGTAAGAGAGACTGGCATTGATGGCTTATCTGGTGGCATTTGCAGTAGATCCACAGGATGAAGCCGAGAGACAAGAACACCGGCTGGCTCTAATCGCTGATCATCTGGGATTTAGTTGGACAGGTGGGAAATAATGTGACAATGTTTAAATGACTACATATTTTATATATTTTAACATTTTTTGTACAGAGTTGGCACGTGAACTGAACTTCAGTGAAGATAGGATAAACCTAATCAGGGCAGAATACCCAAATTCACTTCAAGATCAAAGCCATGCCCTTTTGAAGTTCTGGGCAGAGCAGGAAGGAAGCCAAACACCAGGTAAACCTTAAGGATTTTTAAGCATTGTAGATTTATTAAGAGTTTTTGACAAGCCTTTAATGGAATATTATTTAATACAGAAACTACATTAGTCAAAAGACTTACTTCAATTAACCGTATGGACATAGTTCATCTCATCGAAACCAAGATCATGAAATCCACTCAGGATGAGACATCACACACCTACGCAGAAATAGAACAAACCATAGCCCTAGATCACAGTGAAGGTAAATCTTACCTTAAAAATATAAATCTTTTAACACAAACCACTTTCATAACCATCCCTTTTCCTACTCAATTTATCTTTCTTAGGTTTCTCTGCTCTTCATGAAGATATTGACAGTCCAAGGCCAGGTCGCCGTACAGAGATAACTTGCAAAAGTCCACAGACAGGACAGGCTGTACCTGTAGTGTCCTCAGAGGACCTGTCCTCCAGCTGGTCATCACTACCAGAGACAACGGGGCGATCAGAAACAGACCTTATGAGAAGTGTCCAGAAGGGAAGAATACAAAAGGAGATGGAAATGTGAGTACTCTTGGATAAAGACCCACATGGTTTGTAAGCTTGATTTTGATGTTTGCTTATAAATCTTAGACTGTAATCCATAGAATGTTCCTTCTTTTGACTCAGATATTTTTTTCTTTTCTTCTGCAGCTCATCGCAAGGAATATATGAGGAAGTGGGAAACTCATCTCTACACACAGGGAGTTTGAAACAAGTAAGTCCTTTCTTCACAGTTTACCGAACATCCCCCTACAGCCTCCGATCCCTTGTCATTGACCCTGTGTATAAAGGCGGGCCCAAGCTTTGTGCCCAGGTTGCTCCATCTCCAGACATCACCATTGATTCAAGTGAAATTGAAGGGGCCGAGGGATATGAAGGGGCGGAGGGAGGAGAAGATTGGAGTCTTGAGTGCTTGCGAACTGGCAGCATAGAACAGAATCCGCAGAATTTGTCAATAATAACTTGGAGAGAGTCTGCCAACAACTCGCGTACTGGTGTTTGTGAAAGTCGACCACTGTCACTAACTGACTTTTCAGATACTTTGACTGAATGTGAAGAAGCGGAACAGGACTTCAGAAAACTGTCTATGGAGCTCACTGAAAGCTGCGAGGCTACAAAAAGTACATCCAGTAAAAAAACCACTAGTGAGACCACTTCCAGTCCTGTAACTACAATGGACCACCCAAATAAGGCAAGGCACATGGAGGAAGTTTCACAACGTCTCTACAAAGTACTGTATGGATTTAATGTAGATCAAAGTGATTCCACCAACATGGCTCTAACTGCTGAACAAGCGATTCAGTCTGAGCCAGGCAGAGAGGAGAGTGGCACTTTTGTTGATTATGTTTCAGACACTTTTGTAGAAGACAATGTGGTTAAATTGATGCCTGGGGAAGAAGACATTTGTGGTCCTCCTTCTGAAATATGTTCACCTGATACCAAGCAAACTACCTTAAGTTTGTTGCCTCAGCACCCAGAAGACGTCTGCTCTGAAATATTACACAACTCAGCTTTTGAAAACATAGGTTATTTTGATGAGGATGTTGCAACTCAACTAGTAGAGGAGAATACTCCTGAAAGTGACCATACAAGGACTTGCACTTATAGTCTCACAGTCGAAACATATATGTCTGGAGCTTGTGGGGGCTCTGTGGATGAAGACATAAATCAAATGACTGATACTTTAGACATTAGCTATAGCAGATCATCTTCTTTATGCGATGCACCATTAAGACTGCATAGTCCACTTATTTTTGATGCAGAGGAGGTAATTCTAGCTGAGAGTGGGGCCTCTTCACCTGAGTCAGTTTCTTCAGTAAATGAACTAGCACTGCTCTCACCAGACTCTCCTATTCCCCTTTATAGACCTCTTTCTCCCTTACCACCCCCAGTGTTGCCATGGGAATCTGGAGAGACATGGTCATCCAGTCAGGCACAGTCTCTTCTCTGTGCTCGTGCCATAAAGGTAGAATCTGAGGAAAGGCCACTGACTCCTATGATCTCAAATAAGACCCCATTTGGAAGGCCAGTTTCATCAAGCAGTGTTTATAGTGGTGAGGTTGAGTCAGCACAATCATCAGCACAATCATACACAGACATAGAAGACAGAGCATCGTCTCCTGAATCTACAATTTTAGAGACATGTCCTTGTGAGGAATCAACCTTTTTAACATATCATCATGAGTCAGGGTCATTCTCTCCTGAATCCATTTATCTTACCTGTACATACGGTCAACTTCCCCCAGACTCTCCTATCCCAGAGTTTAGCCGATATATTTCTGAGACTGCTTCGTACGCTGCATGCAGGTCTTCATCACCCGAGTCCCTCTCATCAGATTTAGAATTTGAGCCTGAACTGACATCACATTCCCCTTGTCAGGATAGACCATCCTCCCCAGAATCTGGATCATCGGTTAATAAGCATAGACCACTGTCTCCAGATTCACCTATTCCTGAATTTGGACAAGATTGGCCCAATTCTGTTTTAGCACTCGCCAGTGAGAGACCAACCTCACGTGAGTCAGTATGTTCAGAGGTAGAATTTAACACAAACTCTCCTTTATTGCAGGATTATGACAGACCATTATCACCTTCTTCGGTTGATTCTAAAGATGAATTCATGGCACCACAATTTATAACTTGTCAAGAAATTTCATTCACTGAGCACATTGTCTCAAGTGATGATCAAATAACAGAATCTTTATCGACATATGATAATTCTGCAGAGTTGCTTCCAGGACACACAAGCATTGTAAATGTTTCTGATTGTAGTAATTTAACATCTGAATCAAACACAGATTTTATCACTGACATAGACCATGCATTTACTGATGATGCACAACAGTCAGACACAATGCCAAGTGAACATCTTAGAGAGAAAGATAAACCAAAGCCCTCGGAAGTGTGTTCAGCAGTACTTACACACTCAGATCCATGTGCTAGTTTATTAGCAGGTGAAACTACAACATTACAAGGAATAGCAGAGAAACTGTCTCATGAAGAAGGTTTATCTGTAGAAAAATTGGAATCAGGGAAAAACTATGAAGTGCATTTAAATGTGTTTGAATGCAAAGTGGAGCAATGTAAACCAGTGGCAGAGATAGACTGGCCTTTTAGTCAAATACATGACCAATCTTTAGCAGGAGAGCAGGTTAGTTTTGTAGAATCACATACAGAAAGGCCATTATCGCCTGAATCTGACACAGAATTCAGAGCCTTTTCACCGGAAACACTAAAGTCTATGAGCCTATTGAGATCTGATTCACAGGGCTCTGTAGATTCTGTTGACAATTACAATCCTTTGCCCCCAGATTCCCCTGTCCCACATTTTGACAGCACTGTCCATGAATTCTACCCTCTTTCGCTGTCTAGATCACCATCTCCTCATTCTGTATCTGTGTCCGATACTGAGTTATTTGATTACAGTATTTCTGCAGCTAAGTCAAGGACATCATCTCCAGATTCAGTTAGATCTGTAAGAAATCGGCCACTCTCTGCAGACTCTCCTGTTCCTGACTTTAGTAACGACAATGTTTTTACTAATGACGCTGTTTGTAGGTCCTCTTCGCCCGAGTCAGATTCTAGTGATAACAAAGATTTGGCAGAATTTTCTGTAGCTGATTTTAATTATGATGAGAGGTTATCTTCACCTGAGTTAGTAGAATTTGAGACAAGACATATTTCTCTTGACAATATTAGAACTGAAGAATCACAAGAAAAGATTGATTCAAGGCAAGAGGATAATGATGAATTTGTGCCCACTTTAGAATATCAGCAAGAATCGATTTTGGAACAAGAAACACAATCTAGTCTGCCAGAAATGTCTGAACACCCAGTTTTCGAATCTCAAGTCAGTTCAACAGACAATTCAGTGTTATCATATGATGTAGACCTTTGGAGGCTTATTTCTCACGTACATGATCCCCAGTATGCAGGGGAAACATACAAAATAGGAGTACCTCAATTCGCTGAGGCAGAGGACCAGGCAGAGTTAAGTACTAATAAAACACACACAATTTTACAAACAGAGATGAATCAAAGACCTCTTTCACCAGACTCAGAAAGTGAATTTACTCCATTGTCATCACTTGAAGAAGCCACTGAACTTAATAATATTCTGGTTTTCAATGAGAGAGCTCTATCACCATCTTCAGTGTCTTCGGCTATTCTATCAGCAGACTCACCACTGCCTGACTTCCAGCAAAGTTTAACAGAATCTTATGTCATGTGCGGAGTTGATAGGTCCTCATCTGTTGAATCATTGATCTCTGAAGTAGAGCAAGACCAGATCTCTGTATTATCTCTTGAAAATAGACCATTATCTCCAAATTCTATAGATGAAAACCAATCACACCCACATGATTCACCCATTCCCCAGTTTGAAAATTTTGTACATGAATTTGCAATTTTAACATCTCAAGAAAGAACCTCTTCACCAGTTTCAGTAGGTTCAGATTTGGAATTTGCATCTGCTTCTCCACTACACTTTAGAGAATCAAGACCTAGCTCTCCTGGATCTGTTGATTCTGAAGATAGGTATAGAGTTGATTCGCCATTACCTGACTTTCGACCAGTGCCCCAACCAACAGAATTTATTTCACGTATCGCAGACAGAACCCCATCTCCTCAATTCATATCTGATGACGAACATGACCAAACCATTGTTGATTTAGATTTTCAGAGACCAGATTCACCTGAGTCACACACTTCAGAACACATGGAACAAAACTATGATCAAAGCCAAACATTAAGAGCTATCAGAGTGCCAGTGTTTAGATTAGTTTATGATGCTGAACTTTGGAGGCTTATTTCACATATCCGTGACCCTCAATATGTTGGGGAAACGTATAGCAGCAAGACTGGGGTATTTGAGTATGCTGGAACAAGAATTGAATATGTTCTGGAAGATGCAGGTGTGATGACGGAACAGTTAGAAAAGACTGGGCCAGGGGATGTTTCTGATTTGTCTCATATAATACATTTAGAGAGCCAACAAGAACAATGTCTTGAGCCACAGAGAGAAAGAGGCGTATTTGGAGAACATATATCCTCATCCTCATGTGAGTCAATTTCCTCTCAAGATAATCTATTGTCAGAATCTTTATTGGAAGAATTTAATTGCAATGAAAGGTCAGAATCACCTGAATTAGCAAGCTCAGAAAGGGAAACCGAAACTAGGCCTTTTTCACCAGACTCACTCTCAGAGTATAGACCTATGTCACCTCAGTCTCTCCTCTTAACACCAAAAAGAACAATGTCTCCAGATTCAGTAACATCACTGACAGAATTTAAGCCCTTATCGCCCGATTCTCCTATACCTCAGTTTGAAGAGAACATTATTGTAAATCTAATGTTCCAAGGAAGCAGGTCATCCTCACTTATCTCTGTAACACCAGATGTTGATGTAGAATGCCCATTTTTCAATGAGCCACTAGTTCTCATGCCTAACTCAGATGATGAATTTGATTCCATTCCGCCTGATTCACCCATACCTGTATTTGAATCGTTTGTTGGTGAAGAAACTATTTTTGCCATGCTATGCAGATCCAGCTCTTCTGCTTCTGCTTCCTATTCAGATTTAGAATATGGAGATGACTTGCCTGAGGAGTTAGATCTTCAGAGAGCATCATCCCCTGATTCAGTATATTCAAGAAATGAAGAACAAGCCTTGTCACCAGACTCACCCGTTCCCCAATTTGAAAGTAAATTAGTAGAGCGGTTTCCTTCATTTTTTGGTTTTAAGGCAGAACGGCAAAAACCTTCTCACGCATATGATAGTGCAGCCATAGTAAGTCATGTTCCTATAACCCCCCTGAAACTGAAATGTAGATCATCATCGCCTGAATTGAGAAGGTCCACACCATTGTCTCCACATACAGTGCAGTTGACTATTCCAGAGTTTAGACACACTCCTTCACCAGAAATAATGTCATCAGACTCTGAAGTGGACATTGAATTTGATTCATCTGATTGGTTGGAGGACAGAGCATCATCTCCTGAGTCAGCACCATTATTTAGTAGCTACACCAGGCTTTCTCCTGACTCTCCCATTCCTCACTTTACACCACTCCTCACATCTCCAGAGTTGAGCTTTGTCAGGTCTGTCTCTCCTGAGTCAATGTCCCCTGATTGGACAGATGCCAAAGAAGACTTTGATTCTTCTTTGGGGACATATTGGATACTAGAAGATAGGGCGTCATCTTCAGGTTCGCCTGCATCTGAAGAAAAATACCAACCACCTGACTCACCTATTCTTCAATTTACACAAATATTTAAAGAGATGCCCATAGTTGATTTTAGATCCAGTTCTCCCGAGTCTGTTTTATCAGATTTCCTTGTAGACATGGATTTAGACTTAGAAAACAGAGCCTTGTCTCCTGAATCTCAAACATCTAGTAGGCTTAGCAATGATTCTCCCATACCACATTTCTGTCATTTTGAGCATAATTTGTCTGACACGGTATTTGGCAATAGATCAGCATCTTCGTTGTCGTCAGAATGTTCAGAGGTGGAATACGTAGTTATAAGCCCTCGCTCACATTTGTATGAAGTTAGACCATGTTCACCAGCATCAGGAGGCGCAGAAAATGAATTCAGAGGTTTATCTCCAGATTCACCCATCCCTGATTTTACACCCGAAGCTCCTGAACGTGTTATCATCAATGCTAGCTATAGATCATCCTCTCCTGAATCAGTCATATCAGATGTTGAATATTATATTGAAGATCTCGTACTGTATGATGGCAGTGATAATCGAACAAATTCACCTGACTCTATAGAGTTACAGGAACAAGAAGTAGAGCAATCACTTAAGTCAATCATATCTGATCAATATACACAATCTCCAGTGGTGGATGTAATACAAGCATTTGAAGAAAGTGAAATATTTCCTTCAGAATCTGGTTTGGGTTTACTATCTATAGAAGCCATTTATCCACATGATAAAACAACATATCCTGAGTCTGATGGTGTAACTTCACCAGAAGCCACAGATGATAAAACTGTACAAATTTCTAGCACAGAGAAGGAATCTGTTGACGCTATTGAGGTGGCAGAGTATAACCTAATTTATGATGTTGAGCTATGGAAGCTTATTTCTCAAGTACATGATCCCCAGTACAGAGGAGAGACCTTTCAAAGTAAAACAGGGTTTATGCAATATATTGGTTCCAGTATAGAATATTTAGGCAAAGATCAGCAGGCATCTTCAGAGGAATTTAGTACCACAGAAGTAACTACAGCCTTTGTAAATGATCAGGACCAAGCACCAAAATATCCATTAGCAATAACTGAACAAGAGGACTTGCAAGGCAATTCTTATAGAGAAACAAAATGTTTATTTGAAGAGACTGTTCTCCCTTCTATGAGTCCTCATGAGAGCATAGAAGTAAGATATGAGGCAGACAATGTTTGCTATTCTCCTGAATTTTTAGATGACAGAGCTATGACGCCTGATTCAGCCATTTTAAATGAAAGGGCATCATCACCAGAATCTGTCAAATCAGTGAATGAACTGAGATCCCTTTCACCAGATTCTCCTGTGCCCGAATTTAGAGCAACTCTATCACAGTGTGAGGCATTTATGAAGTCAGCATCAGTATCACCAGAACCTGTAGGCTCTGATATAGAAGAGATCCTTCTAGATAATGAATCCTGCCAATTAGAATGTAGAGGATTATCTCCAGATTCCATGCATTCAGAGGATGTAGATGAAAAAGATCGATCACTGTCACCCGAGTCAGTGTCAGAATATATACCCATGTCATTAGAATCAGCAATGCACATGGCAGACCAAAGAACATCTTCCCCAGACTCTCTACCTGAACACAGTGAGCACAGAAACCTATCGCCAGACTCCCCTATCCCACAATTTACAGTGAACTCCCTGGAAGATTATACCTCTCACTTTAGATCATCCTCGCCTGAATCTGCGGCTTCTCAGTCAGATTATGAACTTACAGTCACATCAGGAAGGGTTAGTTATGAGAGAACCTCCTCCCTTGACTCCATTGCATCAGAAAGAGGGTTCAGAACTTTATCTCCTGATTCACCTGTACCTGAATTTAGGACAGTTCTCCCACAAACAGTTTTAAGATCAGTGTCAGTTTCACCTGAACCTCAAGAATCTGATGAGGACTATATGCTGTTAGATAATGAGTCTTTAGTAGAATGTAGAGGCTCATCTCCAGATTCTATACAATCAGAGGATATTGATCTAGACAGACCACTGTCACCTGAGTCTCTATCAGAATACACACCTATGTCATTAGATTCAGCAATGCTCATGGTAGAACAAAGAACATCGTCTCCAGACTCTCTGCCTGAACACAGCAAGCACAGACCCCTGACTCCAGACTCCCCTATCCCACAATTTACAGTGAACTACGTGGAAGAGTATATCCCTCACTGTAGGTCATCTTCTCCCGAATCTGAGGCTTCTCACTCAGACTATGAACTAACAGTTACATCAGGAAGGGGTAGCTATGACAGAAACTCCTCCCCTGACTCTATTGCATCTGACAGAGGTTTCAGAACCTTATCTCCTGATTCACCTGTACCTGAATTTAGGACAGTTCTCCCACAAACAGTTTTGAGATCAGTGTCAGTTTCACCTGAACCTCAAGAATCTGATGAGGACTACATGCTGTCAGATAATGAGTCTTTAGTAGAATGTAGAGGCTCATCTCCAGATTCTATACAATCAGAGGATATTGATCTAGACCGACCACTGTCACCTGAGTCAGTGTCAGAATACATGCCCATGCCATTAGAATCAGCAATGCACATGGCTGACCAAAGAACATCGTCTCCAGACTCCCTGCCTGAACACAGCAAGCACAGATCCCTGACTCCAGACTCCCCTATCCTGCAATTTACAGTGAACTCCCTGGAAGAGTATATCCCTCACTGTAGGTCATCTTCTCCGGAATCCGAGGCTTCTCACTCAGACTATGAAGTAACCGTCAAATCAGGAAGAGTTAGTTATGAGAGAACCTCCTCCCCTGACTCTACTGCATCTAACGGGGGGTTGCCAGATTCACCTCTGCCTGAATTTAAGACATTTAACTCAGAATTTATGATGATTTTAAGGTCAATATCAGTTTCACCTGTATCCATAGGCTCTGATGTAGAGTACTTTCAGCCAGATAGTGAGTCCCAAGTAGAATGTAGAGGGTCGTCGCCTGATTCCATACAATCAGAAGATGAAAAAGATCGACCATTGTCACCAGAGTCTATTTCGGAGTTCAGCCCTATGTCATTAGAATCAGCAATGAACATGGCTGACAGAACATCTTCCCCAGAATTCCTGCCTGAACACAGTGATCAGAGACCCCTAACTCCAGACTCCCCTATCCCGCAGTTTACAGTAGACCAAATAGAACAATATACCCTGTACTTTAGGCCATTGTCTCCTGTGTCCGAGGCTTCATATTCAGACTTTGATGAAACAGGCCCTTCAGATATCGCTGATTATGAGAGGCCTTCCTCCCCAGAATCCACAGACTCTGTTAGTGCATACAGACACCTTATGGTAGATTCACCCGTGCCAGAGTTCATGAGAATACTGTCGTCCTATTTTATGGAAAGGGGTGCTTTAAATAGATCATCTTCCCCTGTGTCATTTTCCTCTGACTCAGAATTTATAGCTTTACCTGTTCATTATTGGACAGATCACAGACCAAGGCTAACTAGCCCACAATCTATTTATTCAGATGAGGAACTAGACATAGATAATGATAGCGCATATATGTTTGGCTCTGGCTTATTGTCTGAATATCAAGAATCCCATGAATCCGCTATGTTAGTAGAAAGAGCCTCATCACCAGAATCAGTGACATCAGTGAATGAGCTGAGACCCCTCTCCCCAGATTCCCCTGTACCAGAACTTAGAACAGCTATTCCACAGTGTGAGACATTTATGAGATCTGAATCAGTTTCACCAGAACCCGTAGGATCTGATATAGAATACATGCTTCAAGATGATTCATCTCACCATATAGAGTGCAGAGCCTCATCTCCAGAATCTACACATTCAGAGAATGTAGATGAAAAAGACCGGCCTTTGTCTCCTGAGTCACTCACAGAAGATACCACAATGTCCATAGAATCAGCAATGCACCTTGATGACAATAGAACATCTTCCCCAGATTCACTACCAGAAATAAGTAAATACAGGCGTCTATCTCCGGACTCCCCAATTCCTCAATTCACATTGGAGTTGGCGGAGGAATATTCCCCTTTTGCCAAATCTTTTCAGTCATCATCGCCAGAGTCTGAGGCCTCGTACTCAGATCTTGAACTAACAGCACATTTGAGCATGTCAGATTGCGACAGGCGTTCCTCTCCAGAGTCTAGTGAACACAGAAGCCTAATGACTGATTCACCTGTACCTGAATTTATGAGAATACTGTCATCCTATTTCATGGAGGGTAGTCCGTTACTCAGATCAGTCTCACCTGTGTCTGCGACTTCCGACTCTGAATTTGTACCTTTACCTGTTGAGTATTGGATTGACGACAGCCCAAGGCCAATGAGTCCACAATCTCTTTACTCTGATGAGGAGTTGGATAATTGCAATATAACTGGACATTTGACAGAAGATCTAACCTCTGAGCCGGAAAGCCAGGTTCTATTGGAAAGTTTTCATGGTAAAACAGAAGTGACAAGTTCTCAGTCGGAGAAAAGGATGCGAGATGAGGAGTCTGCCAATCAAGAGCAAGTCATTACAGGAGATGACACCTCTCAATGGGTAAGAGAAAGAGCATGACTGTGGAGCTATTCTTGGACAGTTAACCACACGAGTTTGGTGGTGGTGTTTGGAGTTTTCTTTTGATCAACTAACAAGACAAACATGCATCTTTTCACAAGAAAGGTTTGAAAATAATGTACTACATGCTGTTTCATACACATCGAGCACCTCTAATAGCATGGGAATATTATGTACTATGTTCAGTTTAAATTTTGTGGGTTTTTTAAGAGTGTGCGTCAGGGGTGGGCAATATTGACAAAAAATGAATATCTCAATATTTTTGGCTCTTTAAATGTACTATTTGAGGTGTAAGTATCAGACAAATATGAAAAGACAGAAATATCACATCACATGCTCTTATTTCAAAGTTTGTATCTTAAGGTTTTTCTCTTTTTGAAGCATTTTTTTTTACAATAAGCTTTATACATGATATTAAGACTTATCTTGCATATCTTCAGAACAACATTCACGCATTTGTTGATATTTCAATAAATATATATTGCCCACCTCTAGTGTGAGTCAAGTTATAGGTACGATATCAGCTGCATGTGTAATTGCTTGCTAGGGTGACAACAAGCAATTTGAGTGTTGGATGCAGTTAAGTTCTATGTACCTACCTGTACATTAATACCCTGCTGACCTACAGTGTATTTATCTCCAGGCTTCTAAAGCACAAGATGAGATGCAGGGTTTACAAATGTCTGCTAAGGTATCACAAGTTGGTGCCGCCATCTCAACGGTCCCTCAAAATAAAAGCCCACCAATTACACTGCAGCTCCCGGAGCAGACGACATACTTCACACACCGGGCTGTCACTCCTGTGCTGCCTCCAACTGAGACCTCCATGTCCTCTGAGCTCTTCTCACCCATGTCCAGCCACTTCCTGGTACCCCCAGATTACGAAGCCATATTTTCAGGACAGCAAAGCCTTAAGGTGTCTGAGTCTTCGTTAAGTGGTCAACCAGTACTCAGTCAATCGGCAAGCAGCACCGTTAAATCTCCTGAAGAGTTGGAATTTTCCCCTGACTTCAACAAAATTCTTGCAGAATTTGACAAAACCGCATATGAATTTGAATCACCAAAAACAAAACCAAGGATGGACTCAGATTCAGATTCTGAGTTCTTCGACTGCAAGCAAGCCCTCTCTGACTTGTCTGAGCCTGAGGACACTAAAGCAGAAACACCAGTGGCCTATCATATTTCAGAACCACCGTCCCCAATGCCTGGAAGCAGTCTGGACACAAGTTATCATCACGAAGGCCAAGAGTTCGCCACACATCACTTCCTACGGCCAGAAGACTACAAGCACTTTTCCTCTGGAAGTGAAAGTCTGGGTGAATATGCATATGATTCGGGGGGTTCACAGACTGCCCTTCCCAGATGTGAAGAGCTGCCCCCTAGAGGCCAGGCAGGGTACTATGATGATGACGATGACTTAGAAAGGGTAAGGTCTGAGCATGAGCACAGTGCACTGGTTTGTGGCTTTGGGGCTGAGATTTTGATACAAGTTTGATTATGGAATACTCAAAGGTGTGGCTAATAATGGCTTTTTGTGCATGTGAGATTTGGACTGTGAAATATGAAGATTTTCACAAGGCATTTTCCAGTTTCCAGTTCAAGTTGTTAAACAACTAATTCACTTACAGTAACTGGCATTGCAAATAGAATTAGCTAACAGAAATTGTGTGCTGTGACAGTTATGTTGTTTAAGCTAATGAAGTGGACTGGAATTCTACGGGGTTTGAGCTGAGGCTGTGGACAATGAAAAAGAAGGACTTAACGGTTTGAATGTTCTTACAAATAAAACATGGAGAGCTTTTTAATGATGCATGACTGATCTAAGTCAAAAAGTAAAATGTTTTGTTGAAATTATTCCCAAGTTGGTGTGCCATTTAAGTTGAATCCTTCCCAGAGGTATAAAATAAAGTGCGTTTTGAGCATCATATCTCTGCTTGCTGATCCACAATGCATGTGCTCTAACATACAACTCCGTTCTCTTCATCTCACTTCAGTCATTCATATTCACATTTGTTATTGCTTCATTCTGTTTGCTGTGACCGTGAGGCTAAGAGAAAGGGAGTCCCTTGCTCTGTGCTGTAGAATGTCATTGACGTGTCATTGTCTCCAGGAGATAGCAGAGGAGCTAGGGGCTCTGTCTGATAGTTCAGAAGAAGAGATACTGACCACCAGAGTGGTCCGAAGAAGAGTTATCATTCAGGTAAACAAACAGGAATCAGCCGTTCGTCCAGCAGTACAACACTGCTGTGGAATTTTGGTTTCCAATAACTTTTCTTTTTGATTTTTGTGGATCTTATGTTGAGATTTTGTTGTTTATTTGTTAATGGTGTACTGCATGAGTTACATATTTAAAGAGTAAAGTAACTTTTTTGCTTTCTAATTTGTAAAAGTAAGATTTTCCTTTGGCTTTTGGGGATTTATGGCTAGCAAGTTAATTCTAGGTTTTGAGCTGATTTTTGCATTTTGCAGCTGATTTTAGGTTGCTTATTATACAATCATGGTGAAGATGTGAAACTGCAAATGTTGGAGAATGTTTTGTGTTGAAAAGCAAAATATACAGAAAAGTATGCTGAGAAAGAAAATATAGGTCTTCCCATTGTACTTTCGAACTGATTGTCTTTGTGTTTATTTTGACAGGCGGACACATTACCAGCTATCCCACCACAGACTGTTACTGAGGAGAAGTACACGGACGAGCATGGAAACATGGTGGTCAAGAAGGTAGATGTTAATTTCGTATTATAGACAGCAGTGAATACATATTACACAATTTATATACAAAGAAATTTACTGGATTTCATGACATCAGATTACGCGGAAGGTGATTCGGAAGTACGTGTCTCCAGACGGCCTGGAGACTCAGGAAGTGACGATGGAGGGGTCTCAGCAGGACATGGTCCGGATAGAAGAAGGAGATGCAGTCTCCCGGGTGGTCAAGAGGACAGTCCTGCACAGTGAAGGGGAGCAGAGAGAGGTCAGTGGGCATTGGCTTACACACATTATATGAACTCCTACCTGGCTGGCTTAAAAAGTGATCCCAGGAGACGAACTTTGGACACTAGGGGCACTATGTAACTTTTCTGGAGGAGGGTCTGCCACTTGCTTGTCTCCATGGAGATGCTATTGCTTTGTCTGGAATGTTTCACAGTATGGTAGTAAACTTATCTACAACAGTACAAATTTTTTTAGCAATGTAGACATCTGTAGTTGAAGAAATGCAAGATAGTTACATTTTGTATCATGCTTAACTGTAGAACATTCTAAGGAAAGTTACAACATCTCCACGGATGCAAGCAGGTGAGCGGAACCTCCATTAGAAATGTTACGCAGTGCACCTTTTAACAGTAGTTCCATTGTGTCCACAGTTGAGCTTCTCCGAGCCTCTATCGCTTGGTGCTGCCACAGCCTCAGAGTTTGAAGCAGAGCCGGTGCAGGGTCGAAAAGTCAGTAAAGTGGTGAAGACAACGGTGGTGCGAGGAGAGCGACTGGAGAAGCAGACAGGAGAGTCTTCACTGGCCTCAGATCTGCCCTCAGCCAGAGAGGACTTTGAGAAGGTTAGCCACACCACATGCAGTGTTTTAGGACAGCACGATTTGGGAAAAATACATATCTAATTGAGATTTTCTGGACAAGTATTGCGATTGCGATTAGAATTGCGATTTATGTTTTAATAATAGGATTCTGTTCAAAGTTCACATTTTAAACTTGTCCAGAAGAAATAATAAAATGACTGTACAAACTAATACAATAATCGCAGTATATATTTGTACAGATCTAAACAACGGGGTTAGCCGTTTTTGTGCAGAATAAGACAGGATTTTGTTGTTTTTCGAGAAAATTATTCTAATTCAAAAATAGCAGTCTTTGCAGCTTGCTAATTAAGCATATTAATTAGCAAGCTGCTTGCGATTGTGATTAATCTTGCAGCCCTAGTATATTCTGAAGAAATACACTTTTTTTGAAGTTTCCAGTCATTTGTAAGAAAGCCTCTTGAATCTCTGACTAGTGTAGTGTTTATGACATGTTCCTGATTTGTCCCCAGGCGTTGGTCTATGCAGGGGGCTTTGGGAAAGTGCAGCTCCCTCATGTAAGAGAGAGGGAGATTGTACAAGAGGACGGTTCTGTGGTCAAAAGGTCTGAGCATGGAAGTGACTAACAGAGCTCAAAGCATGTCTGGATCCCTACAAATGAATTAGCTAAATATGTCCATGATCAGCCTGCTGTGTTTAGGGCTCAACTAACTGCTGTAGTCACTAAAATATGTTTCTCTCACTTAAGAACTTCTAGAACAAACATTAAAGAGGGGTATTATACTTCTATGGGGGATTAACTGCTAACACATATCATATTTAGATCACCATCCTACCTTTTTATTGTTCTGAAAATGCTAAATTCACCGAAAACAATCTATTAACAAGTTTCACTTTCGTTTTTTGACACTGTCTCCCCCTCATCCTGAGTTCCCCCCTCCCTTCAATCGTTCCCCTTCAAAATGCTATTTCATTACGATTGACTTGCATTTAGCTAATGAAACCACTGCACATCACATCAGGTTTGTGAAGTTGTAGTGTATTTTTTTGTATCATGCTTTTGTATATTTATGGAAAATTGACATGTAGGAGCATGGAGGATTTAGGTTTGTGGGCTGAGCATTGGATAGGATTGTACAGCTAACTGTAAGGAGGGTTCGACTAGGGCCCGGAAGAGATCACAAGATTACTCAAACATGCATGAATGATATGTAAAACCTCTTCAGGCATGTTTGTGGACGAGGGAACAATGTTATAGCATGGTAGAAAACTCCAGTGAGTTGATTTTCCATAATACCCTCTCTTTAACAAATCAATACATTTTGGACTGACTTCATGTAAAATGGGGCATTGTTACTAGCGTGAGCAATCTGATTCAATCCATTAAGAAAGACAACAGTGGATCTGTACTTCTATTTGCATATTTCTATTAGCGTTGTAAATAAACATTTTGAATTCTGTTGTATTGTATTCATATCAAGTTGTTATTATTCTGTGGCTATTTTGAGGATTGTATTGTGCAACCCATCTGATCAAATACTTCCTTGTGTGGGATTAAGTTCACGGTATACATCATTCAAATAATCTGTCATTGTGGTTTGTGTGATTTGACCGTTTCATGCTAACATACCTGCTATGCTAGTTAGGGCTGGGCAATACGACAAAAAAAAGTCTCTTTTTTTCATATTCACAATCCACCATTTTTGATTAGATTATGTTCCATTTTATTAAAATCAAATAAAAATGGCTTTCAATATTGATTTCCTGAAAAATTTTAATAATTGCTATTTACTACAAAAAATAGTCAAATTTCTTCTTCCAAAGCCTGAACTCTGGTCCAGACCACATGCTTTTACTGATAGAGGACAGGCTGTGGACCTCTCCATTAAAAAGACCCAAGTTGACCACTGATTATTAGCAATGATCTTGATTAAAATGTAATTAATTGCACAGCCCTAATGCAATACTATACTTTGATGTACATAATCCAACTCTCTGTTCTGTCCATTCCCACAGAAGCCAAATGCGTAAGGCGCGCACCCAGAAGAGGACCGTGGTGAGGGACGAGCGAGGCAAGCAGGTGCACCTAGAGAGAGAAGACGACACCCCCTACGCCCTGCAACCAGACGTATTACAACAGCACCTCCATAGGCTGCTCCTGCAATACTGCCAGGACCAGGAACAACGAGGGCGGGGACACAAGGACCAGAGCCAGTCAGAGAGAGAGGAAGAGGAAGAGGAGGAGAGCTCTGAGTGAACCGCAAGCCTCTCCAATGCATCGTAGTGAAAGGAGCATAATTCCTGAATGCCATAATTGTCCGTTTTGTGACCAAAGATAGTTTTTTGTCAGTGAATGATGTTTTCAGTTCCAGTTTGATTGACAGCAGGGTGTTGGGGACGGTAGACTTCACTGGATGGACTTTGCCTCACATGGACCTCTTCTGGATGACAAAAAAATAAAAACTTTTGTAAAGATTTGTACATAGAGGGAAATCGCGCTTGAAAAAAGGAGAGAAGCATTTACTACATTTGCCCCATAGAGCTGCTGTACTGTTACGGATCAGAGCTGGAGACCGGGCCGGACTCTGTTCACATCACACCTTCAGTCTTCCCATAATGCATCAGCCCTTCTCGTATGTGTGTGTGTCTTCGTGTTGTGCGCTCACATCGATCGGGTCATATGGAGCAGTCACTTGTGTGTGTAAATGATCAAAAGTAATGAATGTTGTGTTGAGATTCAAAGCAGGATAAGCACTTAACCTCCATGTTCAGGTCTCAAGCCTTTACTGGATGAAGCCGGCTGAGTTTAGCTGCTAGCAAAGGCCAAGGTCTGTCCACTAGTTTCAGTACTGTATCTGAAACATGTTGACTAATTGTTTTACCTAGTAATGGCAAAAACATTCAGGCTGTAGTCCTTTAGTAGTTTAATTGGTCGATGGAGCCTTAGTAGAATACATATATTATTCAACAAATTATTTTATTCATATTATAAGGATTTGTATGGGCAACGGCAAAAAGGAGATGCAGTTTGGGGAGTGACTGAACAATTGAATCTGCCTTTTTACTTTGCTTTTCACCTGCTGTCTACTAGTACTTCTCTGTATATTACATAGTAGTTTTTTCGCATGAGATCCTTATAATTTTGAAAGCCTTTGCCAGCACCATCCCTTGCTAACACTTTCTTTAGTCAACTACAGCCCTATTTAACACAAGCTCCAATTATTCAGTTATTTTTTAGTCATTTAGATACGCAAATAAGCAGAATATTTTGATTGTTGAATGACTTACTAACAAGGAGAACATCTCTAACACATGAAATCTTCTAGAAAAGCATTTGATAGTTCTTAGTTTTTGTTATGCTCTGAACATCTTGACTGGATAGCACTTGTAGCATCCCACAATTATGAGAAAAACATTGTATTTTAGCTGCATCCAAATATTTAGATCGTAGTCAGAACAATTTCACAATAATCTTCAAAGATTATTAAAATCGTGTCGGACATTGTTGGCCTTTGCTCCAGTTGTACACTCAGCCAGCCCAGTCCATGTCCAAAGCACTCCGGATGTAGACACTTCGCTTTAAGCCCCTCCCCCCAGAGCCCTCAGATCACCTCTACACTTTGTATCTTATTTATTTATTTTGCTGTCCACGTGATGGCTGTGACAATGTTTGCGTGTGTGCTTGAATGTGTTTCAAAGTATAGACAATGGAACATTTTTATCACTGTAGAAAAAACATGAATTATGCTCAAATGTCATAAGTATGTTTGGTGTGAATCTCCAGTGTCAGACTAAAAAGGAGCCAAACGATCATCATGTCACCATTTACTGGATGTGAACAAAGAGAATAAAATACTAATTGGTTTATTAAAAAGCATCTTGTTTCCACTATATCATAATACCAGTGCAAATACCTATGCGGGCATGTACAAGTTTATCAAATGACTACTAAAAACGCTAACCTTAGCAGCTGCAGTGTGTACATGGCAGACAAATAAAACTGTACATGTGTCAAAGTCTAGACTCCGAGTCTTCCTTTAAAATAAATGAGTCAAATTCATTATTCTAGAAGTAGTACTGCACAAATGCACAAATGGGAAATAGGTAAGACAAGGCAAGTTTATTTGTA
>JACM01045965.1:0-43638 GCA_000787095.1 Periophthalmodon schlosseri | reverse complement strand
TAAATATAAAATAAATATATATTTTTTAAATCTCTGAGAAATGCCACCTAAATTAATCAAGAATTTTAAAGCAGGCCATACCAAATATATCTTTGTCCTAGAAATCCTATGCAAATGTGGGTATTTTACACATTATTAGTAAAACAATAATCAAATGGATATCTCTTCACATTTCCCAGGCCTATTCAGTGTCTCTTCACGTAGCAACTCCTTAGCCAAAAATAACACAGGATCTGATTTCGTCTGTACCTGTGTCATGAGTTTAATGGCTGGTGTGAAGTTTATCAGATGGAGAGGAGGAGCGCGACCGGTAAAACGGGACAGTGTCAGCCAAGCATGTGTGAGGCATGACGCGCTAGACAGGTAGAGATAGAATGCAGTCATGTCCACACACGCGCACGTTAGCATAAAACCACAGCATGGAGCCGCTGGTTTAGTCCTGATGTGGTGTGGATATGATCTCCTTGTTGAGATGTGCATCCCATCACTACTGCACATGCTCAGAGTGAAGAAAACGCAAACTCAAAACAAATATGCTACATTTCGTTAGCCTACTCAAAAAGTAAGCTATGAATGTAGTTGCGTCATTTCATTTTCTCATTTTTGTGTCTGTCCCTTGAAAACGCCAGATTCTGTGCTTTACTTAATGGTTTGTCCTTCCAATTACATTAACTTCAAATAAAAAATCTGATGTTTCGTCCCGACAGTTACGCTTACTCAACTCAAAACATCACAAAAGGTCAAACCCTCCAGCTAAGGTAGTTCTGACCAAGACTAGCTCAAGATTTGGAGATGGGTCCCATTTACGCTGCATGTTTCATTTATATTTTAAGTTTTCAGCCTCATACATTTACTCTATACTTGAGTAATATATTTGACAGTGTAACAGTACTCTTACTTGAGTAAAAGTTGTGGTTACTCTTTCCACTATGAGTACGTCTACAAGTGACAAGCTTTATGTTGACAATATGAAATGATTTGAACATTTGTGTTTCTTGCTCTGCTCCTTCAGATATGATTTAGTTTTTTTCCTCATTTTTCAAGAACTTCAAATTATAAATCAAATGTTTTGTCCCGACAGTTACTCTTACTTGAGTAGCAGTTCCCCAAAAGTAATTTTTTGGACAGCTACTTTGTGCTTCTACTTGACTAATATTAGTGAAGTAACACATTTTTGGCCACTCTACCATTCAGGTTTATACAGTAATTGCATTGGCCGTAAGTGAATAAACTAGATACAGAATTTCAATATCTGCTGCGTATTGAAATAAATTATGCAGAGAGAATATTATATGGTCTCGATATGGTGTCCTTGTTGAGATGTGCATCCCATCACTACTGCACATGCTCAAAACACTAAAACGACCAAAACCCCAACTCAAAACAAATATGCTACATTCTATTAGTCTAATCAAAAAAGTAAGCTATTCATTTAGTTATGTAATGCTGCCATGACGTTATTATAACAACTCAACAGAAACACTACCTTCAATGGCGTCTGTTCTGTTTCTACAGTAGCAACAGCAGCTCAGTTGGTAGAGTGTTTGTTCACTGATCGAAGGTTGGTGAAGGTTGGTGAAGGTTGGTGAGGTTGGTGAAAGGTTGGTGAAGGTTGGTGAAGGTTGGCGGTTTGAATCCTGCTCACGACATTAACATCACTGGTAGAGCGGCATGATTCACTGACCCACAGGTTGGCGGTGCGATTCCAGCTCCCACAGATGAATGCCATCGTTGTGTCCCTGGGCAAGACTCTTAACCCTCCCTCGCCCTCAGTGTCTGTGTACACTGGTGTATGAATGTGTGTGAATGGGTGAGTGGTTCCTTGATGTAAAGCGATCTGAGTGTCTTGAAGGTGGAAAAGTGCTATATAAAAATGTGACCATTCTAGTTTTGATTGCTAATCTTGACAAAACACCAGTTCAGGCTTGGTTCAGTCCTGGTTTAGTCCTAATTACGACTTGACTTGGTTTTATCTTGGTTCAGCCCAAGTGTAATCCTGATTCCGACTTGGTTTAACTTTTAATGAGTCCTAATTGAGACCTGGTTTAATCTTAGTTCAATCTTGGTTTTGTCCTTGCAGATACAGATGACGTAATCATGGCCAATAACGTAATCATTTTGGCCAAGTTTAAATGTGATGTAATGTAAATGTAATGTAACAAACCCATAATGTAATAACTATGGTGAGCCAATAACGTAATAACATCTTTCCAATAAAGTAATAAGTAGCTTACATTAATACTAATGTAATCAGTGGCTCTCAAACTTTTCACAGCAAGTCCCACCAAACAAAAGATTTGTGGAGTGCTACCAGATCTAAACCAGGTCTATAACGGGACTACTGTAGGTCTAATCTAGGGCTAAACCAGGTCTAAAAGTGGACTGCCTCATTTCCACTGTCGTTCTAAACAAAACATTATCCAAAGAAGGACAAAAAAGTGGAAATGAACTTTAAATGAGGCAAACCCACAAACTGGAGAGCCGCCTGAAGGAGCTTGCCAGTGAGACGCGTACCACAGTTTGAGAAACACTGTACCACTGTAATAACTTATAATAATAATAATAATAATAATAATATAGCGCTTTTCGTGACACTCAAACATGCTTCACATAGTTCAAAACAAAACACAAATGAAAGAAACAGATGAAACAGGAAATGCAGTTATTTGAAGGCAGTTTTGAACAGGTGAGTTTTCGGGGCTTTTCTGAAGATGGGGAGTGTGGATGAGGCTCTAATGTGTTTGGGCAGAGTGTTCCAGAGGGTGGGGGCAGCAGCGGAGAAGGCCCTGTCCCCCCAGGTCTTATGTTTAGTCCTGATGGAGGGAGACAGGAGGTTGGCATCGGCTGATCGGAGAGCAGGGGTGTGTGGTGGAGGAGCTCAGAGAGGTATACGGGGGCCAGGTTATGGAGGGACTTGTACAAAAGAATCTAATAATGTAAGAACTGCAGCCAATAATAGGAGTAATTATTGTGAAAGCGCTATTACATTATTGGCTCGCCAAAGTTCTATTACATTATTGTTCTGTTATTACATTATGGGATTATTACATTTAAAGGTCCTATATTATGCAAAATTGACTTCTGTGAGCTTTAATCCATGTTATAATTTTGTTACCTCTTAAAAAACATACCTTAATAAGTTGTGTTTTGTTTCATTCACACATATATGAGTAATCCTGCATTGTTAGTCTGTCTACATCTCCAAAGCTCAAAATGCTCTGTTCCACCTTGTGATGTCATGAAGCGGTAGTTTGCAAGTTAACAGCTACAGTTTACCTTTTGTTCAGTAGAGATTGGCAGATCCAGGGCTGAAATCATCGAAACTATTCTAATGAAGAAGTATTGTAGACAACTTCCTGTTTTACCACATGACATCATAAGGTGGAACAGAGTGTTTTTAGTTTGAGAGAAGAACTCAGTCTAAATGTGCAGGGTTTGTGTGTTAAACATGTGTGAATGAAACAAAACTCAACAAAACACAACTCCAGGTCTGTTTGATATATTATATTATAATTATATTATATTATAACAGATCAGAAAATAGCGCAGTATGGGCCCTTTAAACTTGACCAAAATGATTATGTTATTGGTCGCTACAGTCCTGGTTATGACTTGGTTTAGTCTTGATTGAGTCCTGATCCAGACCTAGTTCAGTCCCAGTTCAGTCCTGATTCCAACTTGGCTTATCCTGATTCAGACCTAGTTTTATTTTAGTTCAGACCTAGCTTACCCCTAAACCATATCATATCAGAGGTTATGGGCTTATTTGAAACCATTAAATAAATACTTCAAGCAGTAGATATGTTAGTTAATTATTTTGTTTATTTTGTTTGGCAGTATAAAGACAAGTACCCCCTCCCCCTCCCTCTGCGGCGGAGGTGTCAGCCCTGTCAGGTAGCAGTCGATTCCGTCAGATGCCATCTCATTACGCTAGCTTAGCTCAAGGTTAGCGCCGCGCTGCTAGGCTCGGCACAAAATCGATGCGCAACCGGGGACAGGCCAAGGCGCTAAAGGCCACTGCAGTCTAGCGTCTCCCAGCCGCCGAGCACAGCACAACTGGCCCCTCCTCTCACGGACAGCACAACCGGCCCCTCGTCTCACAGGCAGAACAACCAGCCCCTCCTCTCACACGCAATAAGAGGGAGAATTTAGGCGCAAACATGGAGCAGCCAGACAGACTAACTACACTTTAAGGTCCTATATTACACAAAATGGTTTCTTTTGAGCTTTAAGTCAGTTCTGTCTACATCTCCAAAGCTCAAAATGCTCTGTTGCACCTTGTGATGTCATGTAGTGGTAGTTTTCAAGTTAACATCGAACTTTTACTTTTAGTTAAGGAGCGAGGCAACTCCAGGGCTGAAATGATCCAAATGATTCTAGTGAAGGTGTATGGAATTTAAAACACAGTGGAGCACTTCCTGTATTACCACATGACATCACAAGGTGGACAGAGTTGTGTGTATGGAATTTAAAACACAGTGGAGCACTTCCTGTATTACCACATGACATCACAAGGTGGAACAGAGTTGTTTGATCCTAAATATGCAGGGTTTGTGTGTTAAACATGTGAATGAAACAAAACACAACTTCAGGTATGTTTTTAATGAGGAAACAATTTATTTGCACATATAGATTTAAAAATGGCACAATATAGGTGAAGACATGTTTTTTTTTTAATAGAACTTAGTAATAAATTATAACAAACAGACAGTTATTTTGCTTTTTTCCCATTGTAAACAGCAAAATAGATTAAAAACAGCTTAGTAATAAAAATGGAACCATTGTCTTCATTAAAAATGCCCTTGACCCTAAGCAGTGGATTTCATCGACCTGTTTTTATTGTTGAAAAAATGCTATGCAACATGACCGGAAATGTGTGTGTTTTGAAAAAAATATAGATGCGCAAGTTAGTTTAGGGAAATGGGCAGGTATAGGGGGTAGGTGAAAACTGAAATTTTTGAGCAGACAAACAGATTTTCAAATGAAATACTAATGTTGTCTTATTGTATGTTGAACATGATTTGATGGTCCAGTGCTATTTTTAGACTAGTCAAAAACACACTCAAATCTAATTAGTAAATGTTTTATTTTATTTATTTTGCAGTCATAGTATTTCTGACAAGTTACAATTTTATTTATTTAAATGAGTGAATTTGTCCATTAAGTTTTTGATTTTATTTATTTTTTTAAATACAGCTAGAAAAAAGAACAAACTCAATAAACTGACTAGTCAAAACTGCTACAAATCAAGATTAAAATTCAAATCTAAAAGTCATGAATTCAAGCCATTTTAGGAGAGAGAGAGGAGAGAGAGAAAGAGGGAGAGGAGAGACTGAGAGAGAGAGGCAGGCAGATGGACATATTAACATATTGATTGGATTATGTGGTCTAATGCAAGAAGAATTCTGCAAATATTCTGTGGTGAGAGAGCGAGTGCGGCGTATCGCTCTTTTGGCTTTGTTTACTGAGATAATGGAGGAACTCTGGCAGAATAAACAAGGACTCAGCCCTCTCATAAAAGACTGTGCAAATATCCAAACACACATATATCCGAGGATTTCCTTCAGCTCTGTACAACTAATGATCTACAGGTACACCTTAAAGTCACCTCCATGGGGCTGAAATGGAAATGAGGTCGAAGGGGTAGTCAGATTTTAAATATTTGTATGTTTTTAATTTTTTACTCTTTTTTTTTTGCATTTCAATAAAGAAAAAAACAGAATTTCGGAAAAAATGAGAATCTAAAGTTAGTTAAGTATATTTAGTTTCTAGCAGAATGGATATTGCGTTTCTATTTTTTTTTTTTTTTAGGGCTTTCCACAGGGTTGTGCACTTTCCCCCCTGCTCTTCTCTCTATACACCAACTGCTGCACCTCCAGCCACCACTCCATAAAGCTGAAGTTTTGAGACAACACCACTCTCATCGGGCTCATCTCGGATGGCGATGAGTCTGCTACAGGAGGGAGGTGGACCGGCTGGTGACCCGGTGCAGTGGCAACAACATGGAGCTCAATGCCGAGAAAACAGTAGAGATGATCAGAGGACAGACCTATTATAGCTCAAATGTTATTATATTACAACAAACATATTCCAAATCTCCCCACTCCCCAGAAAATGTCCACACGATAAATACTGAACCCCAAAATATATTGTTCCAGCTGTCATTTATTGAATATGTCGATATAGTAATTATTTGTAACAGGCCGATGGAGGACTTCAGGAGAGTCACTGCTTCCCTGCCCCCCCTCGCCCTGACTGATAGCCCCGCGATATCATAATTTATATTTGTTGTCTGTTTTATTCATTGTTTTATTTAGCACCATAACAATGAAGCAAGTTCCTCGCTTATGAAATTTTTTTCACTGTGAGGTTGTCAAAATTATCAAAAATCAGATACTAAAACTAATATTGAAACAAATTATTCATTATCAAGTATCAAGTATCGATACTGCAAAAAAATCACATTAACAAGATAAAAATTTGAGCTTTCCTGAACAGTTTTGTATGATTTTGAGCTTTAGCAGAACGATTATAAGACCTCATGTTAAGATAAAGTAAGTACTATTACTTTGTATATGAAAATTATATTCTGTTACTTAAAAAGGGAGCATTTTTTATCTTCATTGTGGTATCATAATCGGTATTGAACATTGACTGAATGTCTTTGTATCGTTTGCTTGTTTTTATTTAAATCCACATTAGCTACTGGAGAATTCAAGTTTGAAAATTTTAGTATCTTGACAACACTCACTCACTTTTTCTCAGTTCTGGTTTGCCATCTTACAGTGAAAGACCTTTTTAGTAGATTTTGATGCTAACTACAGTACACGCCCTTTCTCCGTCACAACAGGGACAGATTGAATTTGTGACCCAGACCTGTTGTTTTAAGACTGAAATTGCAAATGATACTTTTACTAGTGCAGCCTAATTATATCAGCCAGTGTAACAAGCAATTTTCTCCCATTTGAATAATTGATGAGGTTGCTGTGTTGTCAGCAGAACACAGGCGGCTGCTGAAACCAAGCGCTTTTGTTAAACACATTCTGGAGAAAGCTCAGCAGGACCTATCTATCTATTTAAAGTGGAACTAAACACTAAATCCATGTTTTTTGCTACTAAACTGTGTATATTAATGCCATAATGTGTTTTAATAGCATTATCTACTATTCCTAGTTGTTTTTTCTGGCAATGTAGAGCAAACTGGGTAAATTTGCAGCTTTCGTCAAAAACATTTAAAGCGTGTGCTGCCTTCGGTGGCCACGGCAATTTTAAGTACTACGTGACATCACACAGGACTGCCCCAATTACAGCCAGGTGCTTCTGATTACAAACACCTGGCTGCAGAGGCGGAGTTTGAAGTGTGGACACCTGTTAGACCAATCACACTGTTCCTTATATGACCAGACTCCGCCCTCCGCCCCTCCGCCCCCCTCACTCTCCAATTTAGTTCTCTAGGTACTGCCCAGTTTAGCAGCTCTATTTGAATTGCGGTTGTGGGAGGAGTTTAGGTGTTTAGTCCCACTTTAAGAGAGATAGCGGCAGGTCATATTACTACTGTTAATATGCAGATTTTTGTTAAATGGTCACACTTTTATATAGCGCTTTTCCACGCGGTTGTGGGAGGAGTTTAGGTGTTTAGTCCTACTTTAAGAGAGATAGCGGCAGGTCATATTACTACTGTTTATATGCAGATTTTTGTTAAATGGTCACACTTTTATATAGTGTTTTTCCACCTTCAAGGCACTCAAAACACTTTACATCAAGGAACCAGTCACCCATTCACACTCACATTCATACTTCAGTGTATACAGACACTGGGGCCAAGGTAGTTTAAGTGTCTTAAGCGTCACAATGACAGCATTCATCTGTGGGAGCTGGAATCATACCGCCAACCCGTGGGTCAGTAGATTTAACCCTCTACCAATGATGTTTAAGTCGAGAGAGGGATTCAAACCACCAAACCTTCACATCAGTGGATGTGACACTGTACCAGCTGAGTTACTGTTGCCCAGATTTTTGTTGTAATGTAGCTATTTCAATGGCCTAGTAACACATTGGAGGATTTATTTTTTGTATATTTATTATGAACATAATGTAGAGGGAAATGCAGGAGCAGCAAACCATTTCTCAGACAGTTTTTTGCCTGTCCAATCCCAGCTGTTGTGTGGTAGCATGCGTCTCTAATGCAAAAGACATCTGATCTCAAATATACTTATATCATTCAGAACCAAATCTATAACTTCTGTAACACATGGACAGGCCATGTGTCTAATTGGTGAATCGCCTGTCAATCATTAACTTGGCAGAAGCCAGACTGTGTGGCCCTTTTTTTAATTAATTATTAATAAATATTATCAATCTGGAAGTGATCAGGAAAAGACATAATCCAGATTAATACTTAATTAATACTAAACTGATGTTGTAGTAGTAGTATTTCTGCTAAAATAGGACAAAGTATTTACCTCTCCAGCCAGAACCACACGCTTTGACAAAACATTAAAAAGACAAATGGATCTAGAATCATATCCCCGATTCCAGAGGGCGTGATTGACAGACAAATTAACCAATCAGAGAGAAGCATGGTCCATTCAGGTAACAACACCACTTACCAGTAAAAAAAGAAAACTAAGGAGGATCGAGACACAGCAGATTTCTGCAGAATCAACAATGGAAGCACCAAACTCTTATTTATCTCAGGAAAAAAGTTATAAATTTTGTTCTGAATGATACAAGAAGAGATGGAGAGATGTCTTCGCATTTGAGACACGTGATGCAAATTAGCAGCTGTAGTTGGACTATCCCAAGTTAGAACAGAGGTTTGTAAAGCCCGATTCCAGACCCTTCTGGGTAATATAGAATACAGAAGAGACTGGCTGCTCAGGCAACCAAAGTACGTCCATCTTCTTCGCTATGTTTGCTGTCCTGTATAACCCTAATCGTAACAGCGGGAACAGCTCAAGATAGATTCTCATACGTTTTTTTTTAACTCACCAACATCACTTTTGATGTGCTAGGCAAGTCAGCCTTGCCAATCTGAGGAAAACAACTGGAAATAGACTGTCTGTAAGGAAAAATCGAGTAGGGTTGTCAAAAGTATCGAAAATCAGAAAACTAGATACTCATTTGAGCAAGTATCGATACTAAAAAAGTCACATTCAAAGGACAGAAATGAACCTTTCCTGAAGAGCTATAGAATGATCTTGAGCTGTATCAGAACAAGTATAAGACACATAGACTAGTACACGCCCATGGACCACTATGGAACCTACTGGACGACTGAGGGATTACACAGATATAAGGTCACATGGGAACAGAAAAGAAAGTACTAAGATTTAATGTTGAAAATCACATTATATTGTCTAAATAAAGAGTGTTTTTTTATTATCATCATGGTATCAGAATCAGTATTGAGTATCAAGTCTATTCCTAAGCATCAAAATCAAGTTTGAAATTTTAGTATCGTGATGACACTAGTCTGCAGTGGACGAGGCTTCTAATCCAGGTTCAAAGTGGAGTTTCAGACAAACCCTGCCTGGAGACAAGAGCTGGACATTTCCACACACATTCCCCCACAGCACCCCACCCAAGCTTTTACTTATCTCTGACACAGCCGCACACACTGTCCATCCACTATAATGGCCCCGTGCCCGGCCAATAAAAGAGCCTCAGTCTTCATAACCACTTTAGCCTTGGACGCAGCCATCGCCGCAGAGGACAGTCTACGAACGACACACACGCGCACACACTCGCAAAGCAGAGCAGCGCGTGCCCGGACCTTCCATTAGCCTAATGAAGTGGCTCTCTAAGATGGATGACATGACATCACCTCAACTACCAATCACAATTTCACCCCTAAGAAACCTTCTACAGAGCCCCGCCCCTCCCCATCAGCGCATTGCTCAGAAAGTGCAGTCATGACTTTAGTATAACTTTAAAGAAATTGTACTTCCAAGAGCTGTTTTAGCAAATCAATATTATGTTGAGGATATTGAACGATGTATTTGCCTTTTATAGCGCTTTTCCAAATGCTAAAAAACACTTTTAAAAATCACATTCGTATTAAGGAAAATGGGTGAACTGTCTTGCCCAAAGCACACTAAGACTTTGGCACTGAACCACTGACCTTCGGGTTGGTGGGCAATTACTCTAACCACTGAGCCACACGCTGTCTCAATTTAAAGTACTGTTGCGTGCATAAAATCGTATTGAAATAAACTTGTTGTAAAGTAACTATAGCACCATGATTGTAGCACATATGTAATAGTACACTAACATAGTAAAAGTATCATTTTTAATTATTTATGGTTGTTAATTTCAGTTGAGATCGTCACTCCCAAATGTATCGCATTTTGAGATTTATAAAACATTGAAATGAATGTTGGTGAAGTAACGTAGTAGCTAGTAGTGTTGTCATGATACTAACATTTCAAAATCGGTACTAAGAAATAGACTTGATGCTCAATACCGAGTCCGATACCACAGTGATAATAAAAAAACCTCTTTATACAGACTACAGAATTTTCAGCATTAAACGTAGCACTTGAGTCCGATACCACAGTGATAATAAAAAAACCTCTTTATACAGACTACAGAATTTTCAGCATTAAATCGTAGCACTTTCTTTTCTATTCCGATGTGGCCTTATATCCGTGTAATCCCTCAGTCGTCCAGTAGGTTCCATAGTGGTCCATGGGCGTATACTAGTCTGTGTGTCTTATACTTGTGAAAGATACAGCTCAAGATCATTCTAAAGATATTCAGGAAAGGTTCATTTCCGTCCTGTGAATGTGACTTTTATAGTATTGATACCAGCTCAAATGAGCATCTAGTTTTGATAGTTTTAGTTGTGATTAGTAACTGGTTTTCGATACTTTTGACAAGTCTTTTTTTCTTTCCATGTTATAGGAACAAAGCTGTCCAAAAGCCCGATGCATTCTAAAACTTTACACAATCTGACTAAGTGATTTTTTTTTTTTCCATAAGCCCCACCCCGCTGCGTTCAATTGTATTGCTCAGTGCTCCAGACGGACAGAAGCACTTTTACTAGCACGGTGATATATTCCCATAATGCAGTTGGCTGGAGACGCGGTGGATGTGCCCGGCTCTTGAATCACGAGCGGACCTTGGCAGCGAGTGATTCACACAGGTCTGGTACTACAGTGACAGTGGCAGCAGACGCACGCATTCACAAAGTACTGCCTGAGGTCAACGTGGAGGAGACAGTACTTACACTGAAGCTAGCATAAATGACAGCATAAAAGGATTACATTAGCTCAAGAAGCACTAATAAAATCAGCCGGACATTTTAGGAGCGTTTTCATTTCCATATTCTGGTGCAGTGAGTTCATCCAGGATTTTAACATCCAAGGACATCGATGGGTGTGTCTTTACTGTCCTATTAAATTCTATCTCTTTTTGTTTTATATGAGAAAGTCATTCTCAATCCTTGTTCTTAAAACTGTTTTGCATGTTCTACCTGTGTCCCGGTGTCCTCCAGCAAGGTGCTCCTGACAAGCAAAGTTATCATTCACTGCTCCTGACAGGACGCCCCAGAAGCATTGAAAGATGAGTCAAATGCTGAGGACGTAAACAAATCTAAATGAGCAGTTTTTAAACTTTTAAAATTATGATTTGATTTGATGATGACAATTTTTTCTGAACATTTTGGGCTTTTGACCACCTAAGAAGTTCAAAGGATGGATGCTAAGGACTATTGGATTGCATGATTTGAGCAGTTTGTTTTTCCTGTATCCATGGTGACCTTGCATGGAGCTATCTATGCTCACCAGCTAGCTCTGAAATGCTACAGACATTTAACAACAATGCAACAGACTTTCTACACCAAATATGGCAGAAGACATTCCAGAGGGAATGTCCTGTCTCACCACCGAAACAACAGAGCGGAGAGAGAGTGAGGCTTAGGAGAGGCTTTTCTGTAGCCAGAGTTCACCTAACACCCCCTGGAGGCTGCTGTCATGCTGCAGGATACAATGCACACAGATGAGGGACACCTTTGTCCTGATGGCGGTTACTCTCCTCACTCTGCCCTGACACAGGCTCTGATGACCCTACCTGTTTAGCTACATTGATATCTTTGTTTGAGCTTTCTATTATTGTATTTGGTGCTCAGTGTGCTTAAATTTCCCCTTGGGGATAAATAAAGTGATATTGACTGATTGATTATGGGACATTTAGCATCTTAAATATTAACATATTAAATATATTCTTAAGTGTATGCCATTTACAGATTTTGTTGGCAGGAGAAGTGACTTTCCATTAGGCTGGTTCTTCCAAATGTAGATTGATGTGAAAGAGAATTTAGTATAATGGGTTTTTAGTTTAAGGTGTGTTTGGCGGCACTGTGGCCACTCACACCTCATAGCAAGACCGTTCAGGCTTTTAATCCTGCGCCCTTCTGTGTGGAGTTTACATGTTCTACCTGTGTTTGTTTCCTCCAGGCACTCCAGTTTCACCCATCAACCCAAAAATGAACCATAGGTCAAATTGTCCAGCTAAAGTAGTCCTGACCAAGACTACAATACATGGAGATGGGAGATGGGTCCTTGGGAGTGGCACAGCGACTCTTGGCAAGTTTTAACTTTCAATTTCAATGGAATCAAGCAGGTGATGTGCCACCTCGAGAAAGTTACATACTGTATCTTAAAGTTTCAGCTCAGGAACTTGCTCCTGTAGAGAAAGTATTTGACCCATCCTTCTATATCTGGAGACACCTTGATCATGACCTGTATTCTTAGAGAGACTGAGAGACAATACAGTCTCCCTGATGTTGTTACCTCATGTTTAGTCAGACAAAATGCTTTTACCCTGGCTGAGGACATAATTCATACCCCATTTCAATTTTCTGCAGTGACATCACGCTGGGGGCGTTCTACATATGTGTGGTAGAATGTTCAGCAGTTACCCTGGAGACACAATGTACACATTAGCAATAATAATAATACATTTTTAGATTGTCTGAAAAGGAAAGAAAAAATACAAAATAGATTTAAACAACACATTTTCAGGAGCCTGTGATCAATACGAGCGTTCATGGTTCTGTTTAGGTGTTTGATTTTCAACAAAGAGGTGAGAGAGAGTAACTGAAAAAACTGTTGGCTAATGCTAGCCAGCTTGTAATTTTATTTGAGAGTGACTTGCAAATCAGCTCACCTGTTGTAGCTCCAAAATACGTCAGTTGTTTCCAGTCAGATTGTGCTAAAATAAAGCTCACATTAAGATCTAATAAAGTATCAGACAGAGAAATGCCTACAGTTAGCAATACACCCCCAGGGAATATTGATGACATCAGATGCACAGTATCAATATAAATCTGAAAATGCCGTAAATGGATGGATTTAGCCATTAAGTTCATAATCAGCTCCTTTGCTCCGCTCTGAAGCACTATACCTCTGTAGGGTGAAGTACATTGCCTCTTCTCTGGTACAGTTGTTGGAGGTGTTAGCGGCGCCATAGGCCATGTGTAATTGCATTTCACCAGGACTGAGGAAATTCTCATTAAACGTGTGGAAATAATGAGTCAGACGAAGGGCACGTTGTCACCTTGGCTCAGAGCTGCGGCCTATAGAGAGGCCGGGGAGTACTACGAGCTTATACTGCGCGCAATTAAAGATACTTCAGCACAACACGAGTGGACTGGCTGAACACTGGCCCTCTGCTCAGCCAGAGTCACACTGCAGGGAGAGCAGTGCGAATGGTAAACACAGAAATGGTATTAAACTTACATCTTACATTAAACTTACAGCTTGCAATCAGTGTTTCTGGGGGGGAGAAGAAGGCGCCTGATTTGCCTGTTATTAATGTTCGTATCTTGATTTGCGGACACAACAATGAAATAAAAATGCCAGGGTCGTGTAGAGCAAGTATGAACATTTTAAGACCAAAATGACGAGCCTGCCAGCAGTTAGAAAGAGAGGGGTGTCTTTCAATAGAGAGTGAACTGGTGACCAGAGTCGATGGAGTCGGAAGTGCGCCCATGCTCACTTCCCATTTGGAACAGCTAGCAGGTTAGCTATGTCCATTAATATATACGGTCTATGGGACTACCAGGTATGCTAGCTTTTAACACCTTAACAGGATTGTAACGGAATTCATGTTGTATTGATACTTTGGAGCTGATGTCGTCAACATTCCTTGGGGGTGTGATGCTGACTGTAGGCGTGAAGCACTGTTACTCAAGTTAGACTTTAATCTGAGCTTTATTTTAACGCAATCAAAGAGTTGACTTAGTTGGAACTACGTCAGGTGAGCTGAGATCTAAAAACTTATCAGCCTTTGTTTGCTAATGTGTGCATTGCGTCACCATGTTACCTGCAAAATGTTCCTCCATAGGCATACAGTTGAAACCAGAAGTTTACTTACACTATACAGAAAGACACATACGCTTTTTTTTCTCACTGTCTGACATGAAATCAGACTAAACTTTTCCTGTTTTAGGTTAATTAGGATTACCAAAATTATTTCTATTTGCTATATGTCAGAATAATGAAAGAAGGATTTAAAAAAAAAAAACATTTTTAATTACTTTCTTCAAAGTCAGATGTTTTTCATTAGCATTTGGTACCATTGCATTTAAACTGTATGACTTGGGTCAAATGTATTGAATATTATTCCACAAGCTTCTAACAATAGTTGACAGAAATTTTGGCCTAAGACAGCAACTGGTGTAACTGAGCCAAGTTTGTAGGCCACCATACTCACACATGCCTTTTCAGGTCTGCACATACATTTTCAATAGGATTAAGATCAGGGTTTTGTGATGGTCACTCTAAAACATTGACTTTGTTATCCTTAAGCCACTTTGTAACCAGTTTGGTAGTATGCTTCGGGTCATTGTCCAGTTGCTCCAAAGCTTTAACTTCCTGGCTGATGTCTTGAGATGTTGCTTCAGTGTTTCCACATAATGTTCTTTCCTCATGATGCCATTTTGTGAAGTGCACCAGTCTCTGCTACAGCAAATTGTAATCTGGCTTTTTTATATTTCTTTTGGTGTAACGGCAGTACTCGTTTTACTGTGGATAATAACACACTCTTACCAGCTTCAGCCAGTATCTTCACAAGGTCTTTTGTTCTTGGGTTGCCCTGCACATTTTGGACCAAAGCACGTTCATCTCTGGGACACAGAACCCGTCTCCTTCTCCTGGTATGATGGCTGGACATTCCCATGGTGTTTATACTTGTGTGTAATTGTTTGAACAGATGAACATTGCACCTTCAGGCATCTGGAAATTGCACCCAAGGATGAACCAGACTTGTGCAAGTCCACAATCTGATTTCATGTAAGGCAGTGAGAAAAGAACAAAAAAAAAAACATACATAGTGTATGCAAACTTTTGGTTTCAACTACATGTAAAACAGCCCCAGCATGATGTCACTGCAAAGTATCAATAGGTAAGGATTAAACAGTGAGGAGCCGTGCGCTACACTGTTTTAACAGGAGTCTAGAACACCACAATACGACCATAGTAAAGTTCCAACAGCAGCTGATTTGTTTACCTGTCGCTATGGTGATAGCCACAGTGTAGTGACACAGAACCTATAAAACCCCTCATTCACTACAAAGCCCTGCAAACTTTAGCGGACTCTTTAGTGCGCTCCTTCACAGAAGGACTCAGCTCACTACTTTTGGGTCATGTGACTCTGGTGTTAGGGAGAAAAAACTCAGTTAAAAAATTATTTCTGCAATAAATAATGATCAAACTGACTGGCACTACTTTTCCACTGACTGGACATCTGGACATCACTAAAAATGAATGGATTGAAAACAGCACTGGTCCATGTTTATCTAACAGAGCCATACTGGGGAAACTTCTGGAGTACCTTGGTCATCTCCTTAATGTCATCTCAGGTAGTTACTGGCTTCGCTCCTTTTCTCTCCTTTTCGCTAAAATCTGCCTTTTTCTTACGCAGCATCATGGTGTTGGGATCATTTACAGAAAGAGCTTAAAACGGAGTCTATGGTGTCAAGAGTTCAAGAAAACTGTAAAAACTGCAGTTACTGAGAGATGTGTATGTTTTTCTTGAGAGATGCAAATGGTTTTATAATGTGATATTTTGTGATTTTGTCAGGATGTCTTGAGGAGAACTGTACTTTGTGTTTTGTGTAACTGCGCTATAGTTCATACTTGTTCTGAGGATATGTGAAGATAAGGACTGATCACAGCTGTGAGACTCATAGTTATAATTCAAGACAAATACATGATATTCCAATCTTTCTAATACCAAACTAACTAAAAAGGACAAGAACTACTGATAGGGATGATGTCCTGACTTGTTACCCAGACAACAACCCGGGAGGATGCTCGTCACAGTCTGATTGGACTGTGAAACTTCTAAGAGACCTGGCTGGCCTGTGCACCAACAAAGAGGTGCTAAGTCTAAACCATGGTGGCCTTCAACTATAGTTTGTGTGTAAAACTCATTGTATAGGGGAAACCTTCAGTCTCTGCCTGGGAATGTCAACACAGACTCCTTGTACAAGTATTGCTTTCTTCTATTTGATTAAGTAAATTCTCTAGACTTTATTTCTGTTTCAAGTGTGTGTTTTCCTCAGCACTGTCTGAATCTCAATGGGACCTCCTGGTTAAATAAAGGTAAAATTAAAATAAATTAGAAAAAATAATAATAAAATGGTGTCACCCCTAAATAGTGCCCTAAGAAGGAGATAGTCAGTTCAAATTCTCACGGATTTTGACTTCTGCAGTGGGTGAAAGGATGGTCCTCAGCTTGTGCACTGAGAAAATTACACTTTCTGGATTAAAATGGTCACATTGCCTTTCAAGGTGCTCAAAGCGCCACTCACCCATTCACTCACACACACTCATATACCAGTGTATGCAGACACTGGGGGGGAGGAGGGTCTTGCCCAAGGACACAGCTTTTTTTCAGATAGAACAAAACAAGCAAGATACGCCACCTCTGGACGGCCAACCAGCTCTCACCCCAAACCATGATATAGTGCCTCTATTTGCACTTGTGTAATTGTGTTGACATAACAGACTGCAACACACCATTACAAACCTCACTCAGATGTTACAACCCATGCAAATAACGGAAATAATAGCGCCTGTATTTAAAACGAGTCCTGTAGTTTTTTGTTCATTCCACATACTGTATAGAGTTTTTGCAGCATCATTTCTGCTGCAGATCCAGAGAAACCCCTTCATTTCTCTCAGCCTGTGATGCTATTTCTGTGCACCGCCCTTACAGTGGCTCTGCTTACTCCTCACACATGTGCCTGTCTATGGGGAGACAGAGAGGGGAGGCGGGGCGGTAAACAGGAGATCAGACAGACAGAGGAGGGGAGGGTGGAAGGAGGGGGTGGAGTGTGAGGACAGCAGACCCCCCCACGCACACACATTCTAAAGCACGCACATGTTGGGTTTCTGTGCTTCGTGGGGTCATCACGTTGACTTCCATTCATTTCTCGGACACTGATCTTAACGTCAACCATAGTCACTACTTGCCTAACAACCTAAACCTTAACTTAAAGCCACTGCACCCGATTTTCTTTTCCATGTATTTGAGCAAAATGTGTCTTGTTTCATTACAGATATATTGTATAAGCAGTTCTTGAGGTAAAAATAAGTCTGCTGTGTACTGCCTCCATCTAATTATGAAGCATTTTATTATCTGTTAAGCAGGAAGTAAGTGTTAGCATGTTAGCTTTACCGTCACGGCCCTGGTCTGGTCTCGGAGACGTGTGAAAAGCGCTTATAAACTCACTGTGGTGAATAATTAGGAGGCTCTGAATGAAATTGTTCATGTTTTTAAGGTACAGTGGCTCTAAGGTCAGACAAGTAGTGACTGTGGTCAGTGTATTGTCCCCGAGAAGCATGGAAACCCAACATGTGCGCGCAGGTATTTATCACATTGCAGGGACTAAAACCTGTACACACACGTTCACATCACGGAGACCAGATTTTTGTCCCCATAAGGAAGCAGACCTGCACGGTATGAGTGTGTGTGTACGATTTTAGTCCCTACAGTGTGATAAATATCTGGTCACACACACACACACACACACACAGGGCTGATGTTGTTGTATGTGAGTCATGTTGGGACGTCCTGTCACTTCGTCTCATTAGGAGGACAGGTGGAGCAGACATCAGGGACAGGGGAGAAGTGGACAGAGGCAGCCTGCAGCACTCAGCACTTCTGCAGACCGTAGGAAACACAAACGTATACGGTCCCTGGGGTTCTCAACATGTGGTACAGGACCTTCTCCCGCTTCAATCCCAGTCCATTCTGTTCATAAGCGGCGCAATGTTGGAGTTGTTAGTGTTTGCTCCTTTCATTTGATTCCCGGAGCATGTAGGTTTAGTCTCCCTTGACAGTTATAGTATATTTATTCATTATTCCTTGACATATGCTTGCATAGCTCTCTTTTTCAAGCAAATAACAACTGTATGAGGGTCCTAATTAAATGATATATGGCTCGTTCCATTAGTAAATCTCTCTGACTAGTCAAGATTTTGATTAAAACAATATGTCATTTTCAGCAGTGTAGTTGAACTGGCAGATAGTGTTGTGGTCTTTCTGCTGTGTCTGGGAGGGAGGGGCTGTGGAATGCAGTGACAGGTGGGTAGGGGGACCACGGGGACTTGCCTCGCTTATGGGGACCAAAATCAGCTCCTTTACTCCTTTATTAGATCAACAACATGGTATGTAACTTTCTGGAGGTGGTACCTTTATGATTCCATGGAAACAGAAAGTTAAAACCATACACTCTCCATGGAGATAGATATGTTAGCCAAATGTTATAATATCTTTGGCTAACATTATATAAGATACAATTATAGCCAAAGGTACACAATTTCCATGGAAACAAGCAGGAAGAGGCTAAAACTTTGTCAGGTTTGTGGAGATGCAAGCCTGCTTACAGTAAGGACACGTGCTATTCTACACTTTTTTGGTGCAATAAACTGAAAAATGAATCAGTCTTCAAGAAATTAGTTGGTGTCAATATAATGTCTCCAAGAAGCAAGCAAGGGGGGGTGATCGGTGAGGAGACGTGGATAGTTTTGCTTCACTGACAAACTGGGGCAGGTGCAGGAGGGAGGAGCAGAGGAGCAGAGGAGAGCAGGAGATGAGGTAGGGAGACAGGGAAGACATTTGTCATGATTTACAGCCAGACGTCTAAGTGACCTCAAATACAGTTTTATAGTACAGTTTTATATGTTATGACTCCAGTTAACTGCCACACATAGACCGTATATATAAATGGACATAACTAAAGCGCTAGCCGCCGCATTCCAAATAGGAATTGAGTTTGGCTGCACTTCCCGATCCATCGACTCTGGCTCCACTTCATTTTCTATTGAAAAACTGCCATCACTCTCTTTGTAACTGCTGCTGTCAGGCTCGTCATTCTGACCTTAAAATGTTCGTATTAACCCGCTCTACATGATCCAGGTGTTTTTTAGCTAATTTGTCTGTAAATCAAGATAAGAACATCTTCTTCAACACCTGCTTCAACAGCCTTGCTCTGGAGTGGCTCTTTGGTTGCTATGATACTCGTGGTCAGAATTCCAAATATGGAACTCGCCTCCAAATTAGCCGCTATGACCGCTAGCGTCGATGAGCTTCATTTGGCTGGGTGACATCTCACTCACTTAGTCCACTTCTGTATTACAGTCTGTGCTGCCAAAACAGCACTCAGAAGATTCCAATTATTATTAAATAAATAAGTAATTGTAAGCCAAATTTTTAGGTTGGTAATATTTCAATTTATTTATTTTTTTTTTTGTAATTGCTTTCAGTGCAAGGTTGAAAAGTTAAAAAAGTGAAGGTGTGCGCTTCCATGGCGATACTACTAATTTAAATGTTCCACAGTATGGCATTAAATTCATGTATTTGATTACAGCTGATTTTATTGCTGAAACATTGAAAAACATGCATTCGGTGCGACTGTGATCGTCTCTCCACAGATCTGACCTGCAACTTCAATCAATCAATCAAACTTTATTTACAAAGCGCTTTTCATACAAAAAAATAATCTAATACAATAAATATAATGTTTTCAGTCATTAAAAAACAATCCAACCTTTCCTTCCACCCAACCACCCGACCCCACACAACCAAACAACCCCCAGACACACATGCACAGTCTCACCCACATGCACACACACAAACATACACACACACTAACACACTAAAATACATTAGGGTAAAAGCAGTTCTGAAAGAGAAGAAGGCGCAAGACCATGAAGACGTCATTAAAATTGATCCTGAAACACATGGGGAACCAATGCAGTGATTTTAAAACTGGCGTAATGTGGTCCCGCCCTCTTACTGGACATGTACTGCTGAATTTTGTAATAAATATAAACCTGAAATATTTTTTTTGGAAAGACCAGAGAGTAGGGCATTACAGTAATCTATTGGACTGGTGATAAAAGCCTGCATCAGCGTTGAAAGACTGTGCTAGTTTGGAAAAAAAGTCTCTCTCTCTCTCTGAGCCTCAGGACCAATGAAAAAAACCCTCAGTTTTGTCCTGGTTCAGGTGGTGAAAGCTCTCTGCCATTCAGGATGTGATATCTAAATGTACATATCATCTAAGTAACTGTGGAAGTTCATTCCATGTTTCCTGGTAACGCCAACAGGAAGCATATACAGACTGAAAAGCACAGGACCTAAAATGGAACCTTGGGGAACATTCCAGGCAAGACAATAACATCTTGCACCATAATCAGCATTTTTTCCTCATGTTTGCTAATATTTCTTGAGGGCAATGAGATGTTATCTTGTTAAAGGAACTGTATGTAGCCTGCTCTCTTACAGTTTAACAAAGGTGAACCTGGGTTGCCATAACCTGCAGATAGAGGACACACTCAAGTTTTTCTCATTCTCAGTATATGGACAGGCCTCATGTTAAAGCTCAGAACCTTCAGAATTCACTCACTGAGCTGCAGAGGCTGCACTAGCGCTGATTCATGATTGGCTGCAGGTTTTGGGGTTTAGGCAATGACCAATCAGATCAGAGATTTTAAGTTTAAACCAACTGGATTTCAGCATTGGAAATGACAACCCAAATAAGAGACTCATGTGAGGCTCATTCTGCTTTCTGATTGGATCGTCGTCTTCCAAGTTCATGGAATTTAAAATAATAAAAAAAAAATTATATACAGTTCCATAGTTTTTGAAGTAGGGTTTTTCATGTATTTATTCATTTTTGGTTTAACCTTAATAGAGACCTGGAACAGACCTCATGTGGTGGTACTCGGGGTAATTTTTTTTTTTTTTTTTAATGACTGACACTTACGCCATGACCTACTCTGATAACAGTAAGTGCAGGTTAAGAGAGGAACATTGCCAAATCACAGTGGTATTCATGATCTTTGGCAGCCCACCTGCTACTAATTATAATCATGCATATTTTGTAGTCAGTTTTAATAGCTTCCTTTGTTTTGATTTACCCAAGCAACTCACATTTGCATAGAAAAACAGACAACATTCTTACAGTAGTGATGTGTTTTGGTAAATCATTAAAATTCAAACCGTTTCAGGCTGGATCGCAAAGTCTATTAAAGAGAAAATTGTGTCATTGTGCTGAGTTTAACCCGGGCATTCTTTTCTAATGAGCAGAGCCATGTGAGTGTCAGAGCCCAGAATGCACCAGGGCCAACGAACCAGCTTAACCCAAAGGTCTTTCTCTTGAAATTTAATTTGAATTTGAATTTGTCTCAACTGTCTATTTTTGTACCTGAGTTTTTAGCTGAAAAGAAAAATGCCAAAAACATGGTGCATCTTTTCTAATTAGCTGCCTATTGTCCAGATTTTAATATGAACAGAATTTCTAGCTTAACCCTAACGAGCTCGCTTAACCCAAATTGAAATATAATGAGAATTTTAATTTGTCTCAACTGTCTATTTTGCAGTGTGGGTTTGCAATATTACAGCCAGTCTCATAGTCATCTACTTTCTTTTTTTTGGGCAATTTTCTACTCTGAGTTTTTGCTTAAATGTCCTATTTATCTCATTGACCTGTTTGATTAATCCTTTATTATTAGTCTGTCTACATCTCCAAAACTCAAAATGCTCTGTTCCACCTTGTGATGTCATGTGGTAGTTAGCTACCTTTCACCTTTTGTTCTGTAGAGACTGGCGCTTCCAGGGCGGAAATCATCCAAATAACTCTAGTGAAGGTAAGTGGAGTTTAAAAACACAGTGGAGCACTTCCTGTATTACCGCATGACATCACAAGGTGGAGAGTGTTTTCAGAAGAAGAACTCTACACCCAAATATGCAGGGTTTGTGTTAAACATGTGAATGAAACAAAACACAACTCCAGGTCTGTTTGTGATGAGGAAACATTATAACAGAGATCAGAAAATAGAGTAACACGGGCTTTTTAAAAATAAAAATGCAAACAATATGATGAATCTTTTGTAATTAGCTACCTATTTTTCAAATTTTAATACAGACAGAATTTCTGATTTCACAAAATTTTCGACACCGCAATTCAACAGATGGGTTCAGGGGCACCGCCATTAAAATTTGTCTGATGCATTTAAGAGTCATTAAGAAATAAAATGGTGCAATTGTGTGAAAGAATATATAACATGGAGCCAGGTGCTTTTAGCAGTCTGCTGTCAGCTGCAACTAAAATACAATTATAAGAGAAAATGGCGTTTGAACTGTGGCACTGTTTTCATTGAGATAACTCCTCTTGAGATAATGGGGATGATTATATCTGATTGTTGTCGCAGCCATGTTTTAGACTCTAATTGTTTTGAATGATTTGTGAAAGAATAATGGTGTATTTTTCACATTCCAACAGTTTTAGTGATCAGCTTTGACAATCCAAACTTGACTCTGATCATTATTTGATAAGCGTTTATTACAACAACTCAATGAGGATTTAGAGTTGAGACGCTTTCTTTTATTTTTAATTAAGTCTTTGTGCATTCACTCGTAAGTTATAGGTTGTATTTTTACTCATCCATCTATTTATTTAAAGGCGCTGTATGTGAGATTTTAACTTAAAATTCCCCAGATGGATAAATGGTCATGGTCACATTTTTATACAACGCTTTTCCACCTTCAGGACACTCAAAGCGCTTTACATCAAGGAGCCACTCACGCCAATGTACGCAGACACTGGGGGAGAGGTGGGTTAAGTGTCTTGCCCAAGGACACAACGACAGAATTCGTCTGTTGAGTTGGAATCACACCGCCAACCTGTGAGTCAGACCTGACCGCTCTACCCGTGATGTTTATGGTGAGAGCGGGATTTGAACCGCCGACCTTCAGATCAGTGGACAAACACTGTGCCAACTGAGCTACTGTCGCCCAGATATGAGGTAAACATGTTCAAATTAAACATGGCTTTTACTGATAACAATTGGGATGCTATTTTATTCTTATTTAACATTGGCCGTAATTTGGCAGGACAAGCAGAAATGAACCGCACACGAGCCTCTCTTTTGGGTTGCCAGTTTCAATGCTGAAATCCAGTTGGTTTAAACCTAAAATGCCTCTCTCTGATCTGATTGGTCGCTACCTAAACCCCAGCACCCGCAGCCAATCATGAATCAGTGCTAGTGCAGCCTCTGCAGCTCAGTGAGTGAATTCTGGAGGTTCTGAGCTTTCACATGAGGCCTGTCCATATACTGAGAATGAGAAAAACTTGTATGTGTCTCTTTCTGCAGGTTAAGGCTCTGGCAACACAGGTTCAGCTGTGATTGTAAGACTTTTTTTTTTAAACAGTAAGAGTGCAGGCTAGAGTTCCTTTAAGTCTGTGTGCGGAGCAGACAGGAGAGTGTGTTATAAAGTCCATTTGGGAGAAAGAAGAGTGGCCCCAGGCTCTCTCTCTCTCCTTCTTTTCCCTTTCCACCCTCTCTCTCTCTCTCTCTCCCTCTGCTACCTCTCCCTCGTTTCTTCTCTCCAATCTCTGTAGTACATTTCATTTTACTGTGTGTACCGAAGGCAGCCTGATTACCCATGATGCACCGCTCCATCCCGGGCTAGTGCAGGTAAACTGTCCCTCTCTCCATCACGTTTGGATCTGTGTGGAGGGTGGAGCTTAGATGGTAGATTTACCCACTAACCTAAAGCTTGGTGGTTTGATCCCCATGACTGTATGCTGCCATTGTGTCCTTGGGCAAGACCCATCTATGCGTGAATACCATGACAGATAATTTTTCAACTGCTCCTTAAAAATACAAACATAAAAAAATAATCTGTATCTGTAGATTTGTATTTATTATTCCTCAGACCTGACCTGTAACTTGGTCTGGTGGCTTCATCTGTTTTTTTCTCTATGGGGATTGGAAGTTTAATGACATACTGTGGAACATTCCAGACAAAGAAATAACATATCAAGACAAGCTGGTGCTGGTCCCTCCAACAGAAAAGTTCCACAGTGCACCTTTGATATTCTGTAACATATGGAGAAAAGGCACGAGAACTTCTTGCAGTGATTTTCTTTGTATATTTATTGCATGTTTTATTTGTGTGCTTTTATTTTGAAGCTGCTTTTTACTGTGTGTGGCTTTGTGGTTTTACTTTCTGTTTTCAATTACCTGATTCCCTACGCCTGATGGACCTTTTTAAACCAAGAGAATGGCATTTTAAAAGGAGGGCAGTTTACTATGAGGCAGGAGAAAGGAACAAGGAAGGAGAAAAGCTTGAACCAGACATGTGAAGAAGCAGCAGAGATGGGAGAGAAGAGCCAGATGAACTTGGAGAGGCCGGAGGCGACAGCAGCTGTGGACAGCAGTGTGTGCCCGGGAGCCTGGAGGGGGACCTGTCCGGATGGGAGAATAGCATGATGTACAAATGGCAGGGTGGATGCAGTGCAGGGTTAAGTTATTGCATGTTTTGTTTTTGTTGCATGAATTATTATATATAAGTGGACTAAGTGAGTGTGATGTCATCCATAGCGTTCGGCTCCAGTCAAATGAAGCTCATCGAGGCTAGAGCGGCTATAGGGGCCAATTTGGAGCTGAGTTCCATATTAGAAATTCTGACCGTGAGTATCATAGCAACTAAAGACCAATCCGAAAGCGAGGCTGGTGAATGTAATGCCCCTCCCCGCCTGTACCGCTGATTTAGCAGGAAGCGAGCGCTTAGCAACGCTGTCAATCAAACCTGATTAATGTTCATATCTTGATTTACGGACACAATAGCAAAATAAAAACACCAGGATCATGTAGAGTGCGCCAATACGAACATTTTAAGACCAAAATGTTAGGCCTGACAGGAGCAGTTATGGAGAGAGGGGCGACAGTCTTTCAATGAAAAGCGAATTGGAGCCAGAGTCGATGGAGCCGGAAGCGCGCCCATGCTCGTATTTGGAACGCAGCTGCTAGCAGGTTAGCTATGTCCATTTATATATACAGTCTATGGTCACAATGGACTGCCCCGCCTGCATAGCCAATCACAGACTTCCATATCTGTGGCTCAATCACATGACTCTTTTAAAGTGAACCCAGGAGAACCCGGCGGAGCCAGAGTGTGAGGCCCAACACGATGGGCCGACACTGTGAAAGTACCGCTCCATGAAGCACTGTGGCCTGATGTTAGGACCTGTGTGTACCACGGAACATGTAACTGCTGTTCTTCTCCCCGTCTAATAGGCCGTCTGGAGGATCGAACTCGACGCCCGGGACCCTCTCCTGCATGGCTTCTCCCTCCTGTTTTTACACTGGCTGTTTTATTTCAGGTTTTTTTTTTTTGTATTTTCAGTATTAAGCCCAATTGTTTTATCATATTTTTATGTAAATACATTTATTTTATTTTATTTTGCCTTTTAGCAAGAGTTCCTAGTCTCTTTTTAAAACTACGCTGTTATGTTGCTTTGACTTTTAAAGCTCCTATATTTCACAAAATTGACTCTTGTGAGCTTCAAACTGTGTTATAATGCTGTTACCTTCTCAAAAACATACCTGGAGTTGTGTTTTGTTTCATTCATTCAATCCAGTTTCAGCAGTGGTGAAAGTAGTAAAGTACTGTACTTCTCCACAAATTTTAGGTATCTCTACTTTACTTAAGACAGTTTTACAGTGGATACTTTTTACTTTTACTTCACTAAATTTGAGCGTTCTATTAGCGTTTTATTTTTTATTCTTTTTACTTTTTTAAGGCAAAGGTTTTATTTTTAACTATATATTATTTCACTATCTGGCTAAGGTTAAGGTTAGGATTAAGGTTAGATTTAGGAACAGTTAATTTGGTCTTCGGCACATGGAAAGCTATTCCTGCCCCGTAACGAAATGCCGACCATTTAAGGAGTCCCTCAGAATGTTGTATAAAACAGCAAGCTTATGCCAATGACCAGACTGTATGTCCCTGTGCCTTTTTAACCCCACGTTGGCTGAGCAGATGTTGACAGGTGTCTGGATGAACGCTCGGCTCCTGTCTCCTCTGTGCAGGCTCACATCGGACTGGGCCTCAAGTGTGGCTCCCTCGTAAACCCTCATTTCTCCCTCGGCTCCCTCGTAAACGCACTCATTTCGAATTTCACCCATTTAAAACACACCTCAAATAATCACAAAAATATGATGGAAACGTCTATGGGGTATTAATTGTTAACACATGACTTTTAACCTTTTATTGTTTTGAAAATGCTATATTCGCCTAAAACGACATATTAACATGATTTTTGATGCTCATAGACTTTTGGTCTTAAGATGTTTGTATTGACCCGCTTTTTATTTCACTATTGTGTCCGTAAATCAAGTTATGAACATTAATAACAGACAAATCAGGCACCTTCTTTCCCTGAGGTCGCTCCCGCTAGCGTTAGCAACAAGTTTGATTGACAGTGTTGCTAAGCGTCTGCTCCCTGCTAAACCAGCGGTGCGGGTGAGAAGGGGAGTTACCTTCAATGGCCAGTCGCTCCGGATTGGCTCTTTGGTTGCTATGATACTCGCAGTCGGAATTCCAAATATGAAACTCAGCTCCAATTCCCCATAACTGCTCTAGCCTCGATGAGCTTCATTTGACTGGAGCCGAACGTTATGGGTGACGTCACATTCCCTTAGTCCACTTCTTTATACAGTCTATGGTCCCACCTCCCTTTGCTCTCCACGCCCTCTTCAGAGCCCAACAACATGACACACAACACATGGACGTGAAACAGCGCTCGGGTTTGTCAAGTTGCAGTGTACTTTTTGTGTTCTGCTTTTGTATATTTCTGGGAAACGGCCAGACAGGGGCGCAGACGGGGGCGCAGACAGGGGCGGGCGCAGTCTTTTAGCCATTAGCCTAGCGTCATTTATATTAATCTCACCAGCAGCGATGATGAATGTGTTATCGGTGAGAAGCCAATCGCTCTTAAATACTCATTATTAGCATACATTCATTATTATATTTCTGGACCAGGGCTTGTGTTCCCTATGGCAGCGTGCTTGAACGGAATATTATGTAAAAGACGATAAAGGAGCTCGTTTGTGGAGAGTGGAGTTGGACAAATGAATGCAGTCTGGGTTAGATGAGGCTGTTTCAGAGAGAGGTATCAGATTGGATGGAGGGAGACTTACGGTAAGCAGGTTGTGGGTTGCATTCCCGGGTAACTGGCAGTCGCAAGAAATGCATTTTTTGTTTCAATTTAAGTGACCCCTCCCTCTAACATTTGCTAGGTTAAAAGTCATGCTTTCTGGCTTTTTTAAACCAGCTGTGGTCAGATAGGACTGCATTGTACATTTAAAAATATTATATGAAGATTTGTTATTTTCTTAGATATATCCAGTTAAATGAAGCTCATCGAGGCTAGCGGTTACAGGGGCGAATTTGGAGCCGAGTTCCATATTTGGAATTCTGACCACGAGTATTATAGCAACCAAAGAGCCAATCCAGAGCCAGGCTGTTGAAGGTAACGCCATTTCTCGCTCGCATTGCTGGTTTAATGACGAGCCTGACGGCAGCAGTTACAGAGAGAGGGGCCACGCTTTTTCAATGAAAAGTGAACTGGAGCCAGAGTCGATGGAGCCGAAAGCGCGCCCACGCTCACTTCCTGTTTGGAACGAGGCGGCTAGCAGGTTAGCTACAGTATGTCCGTTTATAAATACAGTCTATGGATATTTGACATGACATCATTCAACTTTTTTTTTTTTCTTTTAGTGGTAGAAGAAACCGAACCACCCAGATGACACCTACACAGGCAGAACATGCAACCCCCACAATGCAGGGAGTCCAGTCTTGCTCAGCTGTGACAATTCAAATAAAAATGTATTAGAATTTTGGCTGTGTCCGAATGTCCACACTATTCCCTAGTTAGGCCACTGTTTGGGGGTCACGCCATTTTTAGTGGTGTCCGAATGTCCGGTTGGTGAAAAAGTAGTGCACTCAAACTTTCCCACAATGCAACTTGAAAAGTAGTGGGTCACTAGATCGGTCAATGCATTGCGGGAGTCAGAAAAACAACAGTGGACAGCGACAGGTCTTTAACTGGACACGAGACAACTAAATGAAAGCAGATAGAAGCGCTGATTTATCACACTGTTGATTGCTGATTCTGTAAGAAAAGTTCTCACAAAACACTCCATTTGAAATTTCCCAGGATTGTGATGCCATAGGTACAAGCCCTACAGTCCATAAAACATCACCAGACTTGTTGTTTTTAGTATTTCTGCTGTCCAGTCCCGTTCATTACTGCTGCATGCTAACATTAACGTGTCCGGGCATGTTCGTCGTTTCCTAGTTTAATTGTTTTCACTGTGGTCATTCCTTATGCTGAGTTTATTGAGCACTGAGGCTGTGAAATGATAAAGATGTTTTTTTGTTTCGTTATTATTTTACAGAGGGGGTAAAAACACGCCTGAAGTGGTTTTAGGTATCATCCATGCGTGTTTGAGTATTTTAGCGATCTCTCCCGGGCCCTATTAGAACCCTCTTTACCGTTAGCTGTAAAGAGTTTCTGTTAGTTTCTGTGCAGCGCTCTGCCCACAAGCCTACATCATCCATGCTCCCACACAACTCTACATAAATATAGAAAAACTATAAAAAAAAAAAAACTGTACACAGCAACTTGACAAACGTGATGCGATGTGCAGTAGTTTCATTAACGGGATTGTGTTGATTGTGTTGTGATAGCGCTCTGGCAGCAAAGAGAGAGGAGACATAGAGTGTCAGAAACTAATGCGAAACTTATAAAACATGTTAGTAAGTTGTTTTCAGTGAATATAGCATTTTCAAAACAATAAAAGCTAACGTGGTGATCTAAATACGTTATGTGTTAGCAGTTCATACCCCATAGAAGTTCCAAATTGTGAAATTCCAAAGCAAAAGTACTCAAGACTATGTTTAAAGGCTAATGTCTAATACTTGTTCTGTACACATCATTTAAACAGGAATAGCAATTTGATGAATGAACTTTATCACATGATAGAAAGCTAAAAAAGTACTATTTTAAACAAATTTGACACTGCAGAAAAGTCAGTCCTCAGTGGTCCTCAGTCCCTCGAGCAAGTTTTATAAAGCAGCAAATTGCACTAGAAATGGAGAGCCGGCAGCTAGTCCCGAAGTTTTGGACTCTGCCTTTTGAGAATCCACCCTCAAATCCATTCTTCCTGGTCCCGAGCAGAGCGCCACTACAGAGGGATGCGAGAGGGGGCGGAGACTCAACCACTAACCAGAGCCCTATCTCTACAGAACAGTCGCATGGAGAGAGGGAGAGTGGGAGGAAAGAGAGAGAGAGACAGAGGAGAAAGAGAGAGAGGCATAGAGGGGGAGCGAGAGAGAGGGGAGAGGCCGTAGACTGTGTAAAGAAGTGGACTAAGCGAGTGTGACGTCACCCATAGCGTTCAGCTCCAGTCAAGTGAAGCTCATCGAGGCTAGAGCAGTTAAGGGATGAATTTTAGAGCTGAGTTCCACATTTGGAATTCTGACCGCGAGTATCATAGCAACCAAAGAGCCAATCCGGAGCGAGGCTGGTTTAGTAGGGGGTGGACGCTTAGCAACGCTGTCAATAAAAACCTGTTGCTAATGCTAGCGGGAGCGACTTCGGGGAAAAAACGGCACGCACCCATGACCACTTCCTTTTTGGAACGCGACAGCTAGCGGGTTAGCTATGTCCATTTATATATACAGTCTGTGGGAGAGAGAGAGAGTGAGAAGAGTGGGAGAGACGGAGGCAGAGAGAGAGTAGAGCAAGCGAGAGAGAGATAACAAAGAGAGAGGCATAGAGGGAGCAAAAGAAAAAGGATATGAGGGGAAGAGAGTGAGAGAAAAAGAGAAAGAAGATAGAGCGCAACAGTGGGGGAGAGAAAAGAGGAGAGAAAGAGAGAGGTAGCGAGGAAAGAGGGGAGGAGGCATAGAGAGGGAAGGGGGAGAGGGAGAGAATGACTGAAGGAGAGAAGGGGAAGAAAGAGAGAGGCAGAAAGAGAGAAGAGAGAAAGGGCAAGGGTAGGAGAGAGGGGAGGAAAATGGGAAGAAGGAAAGAGGGAGAAGGGGAGAGATTAAGAGAAAGATGGAGGAGAGAGGAGAGAAATAAGATCGGATGAGAAAAGATGAGAGAGGGAGGAGAGAAAGTGTAATGAAAAGACAAAAATAAAGAATGGAAAGAGAGAGTAAGATGGGAGAGAGAGCAACAGAGGAAGAAGGGGCAGAGAGAGAGAGAGAAAAAAATATATAAATAAGGGGGAGAGATAGGGGGCAGGGAGAAAAGGAAGATGGGAAAGAGAGAGAGAATGAGGGGGAAGAGAGACAGAAACCGCAAGAGAAAGACAGAGGGATAGAGGGAAAGAAAGGAGGGATGAGAGAGAGAAGGAGAGAGGGAGAAGAGGAGGAGAGAGAGGGGAGAGAGAAAGTGCAAGAGAAAGACAAAAATAACAAAGGGGCAAATATATATAGAGAGACACGGGAGAAAGAAGGAAAGAGAGGAAGAGAGAGAACTAAAGAATGCAGAGCTAGTGAAAGATAGCGAGAGGAAAAAGAGGGATGACCGGGGGGCACGCTGCCTGATATTCAAATGCACTGGTCCATGTCTAACCAGTTTAAGGAGAATACACTTCCTCCTCTTGTATAGCAACAACACAAACAGTCCAACTATGCAAATGCACAGATGCCCTAACGCCCCAAACACCTCGCAGTTTTCTCATTTCAACTGGTTTAAAGTATTTTTCAAGTATTTGTCATGTATTTTCGTGTGTACTTTGCCAGTGGCTCTGCTTTATGTATTTCAGGTGACAATCAAGACTACGGGCCCAAAATGGTAAATGGGATTGTAAATAAGGTCATTATAATAAGCAGTTTTGCAGAAGTGGTGGAAGCGCCCAAAAATCACAAAAGCTGAGGGTTTGATACCGACCCCAACTCCAGCGCAGACAGTTATTGTGTTCTTGGGAAAGACACTTCACAAGACAATTAGTTTTCCTAAAATATCCAATCGTATGCTGGCCCTGTACCGAATTGGTGGGTTTCAGATGACATCACAACATTCTATTGGTCAGTAATATTTTATACAGATGAGAGGCGGCTAAAATGAATATGGGTAAAATGGTTGTTTTGTAGCGAGCTCTAGAGTCTAGTCTAGTCTTTTGCACCACACATGGTCCATCCATATCAAAACAAATATGGCTGCTTACGAGAAAAAAAAAAAAGAAAGGAAAAAATATCACAAGGGACTGAAAGACATTGCGTATTTCTGTAGAATCAATGAGCAAAGATTTAAACTCTGTTAATCTGAGGTGAGATATTTTGATTTTGGTCTAAATGATGGGTGACCAATGAGCGCCTTTGTTTCTTACACAATCATCATCACGATTACACAGTCATCTTTGGTTCTAGCTCGAAACGCGACAGAAGGAGTGCGCGGACCAGCCTGATATCTCTGTTTAAAGAAACACAACGATAAATCAGTCTGAATGTGCCAGGCAACTGTCTAGGACTCTCCAAACTCTCCATAGATATAGCCTTGACAGCTAATTTCTTCTGTATAAAACATTACTCTCTAAAATAAATATATATCCATTCTTTTATTTTTAGTTTCTTAGAGCTCCAAAACGACACTGGTGGTTTAAATAATGTACAACTTTTTTCTTAGAATTTCAAACCTTTTTTCTAAATTCTCGACTCAAATTCCTTTCACATATGGCCTGACAAACAGATTGATATCAGTCTGGTCCCCACGTCAACCACTGCGTCTCAAGCTCCGGTCAAACGTGATCGTACAATCCGTTTTTTCTCAGTGACACATGTGAAACGAAGGAGTTCATTGGTCACCTATGACTCGCTCACTGATTCTGCAGAAATCCGCCATTTTTTTCAGCCCCCGTGATACTTTTTTTTCCTTTTATTAGATCATGTCTGTCCCTGATTGGCTAATCTACCTGTCAGTCACGCCTATTTGAAAACATGGAGATTCACCGGTGACCAGACTCACATCTTGGTAAAGTATTGTAGAAGTGTGTGTTGTGGATCTCAGGCAATTTCACATATGTATAAAACTCCTGATCCCAGGTTTAGTGTAGCGTCTGCATTGTTGCACGCACGGGGCTGTAGCGCGTTTGCGGAGGAGCTAACCAGATTAGCTAGTATCCTATTTCTCACTTTGACAAATTAATTTCCGCACAAATGAAATGAAGCAGCCCTCCCTTGATAATTCTTAAGGAAATTGAAGACGGTTTTATGGAATGGAATAAAACAACAAGAGCCCGTACAAGAGGGGAAATCTAATTACCCAGCCAGAAAAATCAAGGTAGGCTAATAAATTAGAGAGGAGCGGCGCGTGCTAGCCTATAAACGCCATGTGGAGGGAGGAAGGGAGCGGCAGATTTGTGTGTCCGTGCAGTTTTATGTTCCTGTTTTTGCATTAAATAAAATCACAAATAAAATATTGCGTTTAAAAGTGCAATGGGCCCGAGTTTTACGTGTGTTGTAAATACAGATCTGCGTGTTTTTTCCTGCCGCTGTGAATATCAATGTGAAGGCACAGCTTACCGTACAGCACAGACAACAAAGGGATTTTTACACATTAGCAGCAGCTAGATATTGTTTTCAGAATAAGCTGTTTTGTCTTAAAGGTACAGTACATATCTTTCTGGAGGGGGCACGTCACCTGCATGATTCCATGGAAATAGAAAGATAAACCCATACTTTGGAACATTCTCCATGGAGATAGATGCGTTTTATGCCATACTGTGGAATATTATAGCCAAGGAACAACAGGCACGTCACCTGCATGATTCCATGGAAATAGAAAGATAAACCCATACTTTGGAACATTCTCCATGGAGATAGATGCGTTTTATGCCATACTGTGGAATATTATAGCCAAAGGAACAACATTTCCATGGAAACAAGCAGGAAGAGGCCCTCCTCCTGACCAAATAAGAGTCAGGTTTGTGGAGATGCAAGCCCACTCACAGTGATGACACATGTTTTTTTCAGTGCAACCAACCACCAAGATGAAAAAAACCCCATACATATACATACAGTGGCTTTAAGGTTTAGAATATGTGCTCTTTTTAAATATGGCAAGCACTCATGTGTCACAGGAAGAAGGTTTTGGGTTTGATTCCCAGGCTTTTCTCTGTGTAGTGTGCATGTTCTCCTTGCGTCTGGGTGGGTTTCCTCTGGTCAGTCCGGTTTCCCCCATCACCCCAAAACAAAACATGCACAGTAGGTCAAATCCTCCAGCTAAAGTAGTCCTGACCGAGACTCGCTCAAGATCTGGAGATGGGTTCCTGAGCGCTGTACGGCAGTAGCTCACTGCTCCTGACAGGTTGCCCCAGCGGCGTTGAAGGATGGATCAAATGCAGAGGACAAATCAAACCTTTAAACTCGCCTTTGTTACAGACACTGGGCTATGACTCAACATGGCTTTAAGGTCCTGTAGTCCTGAGTTTTTTCCCATGTATTTGAGCAAAATGTGTCTTGCCCTAGTACAGATATATTTTATAAGCAGCTCTCGAGGTCAAAATAAGTCCACTGTGTGCTGTCCCCATCTAATTATGAAGCGTCTTATTGTGCGATAATCAGGAAGTGTGCAGTTAGCATGCTGTTTGTTGTTAGTTTTAACGTACTGGCAGTGAATATTTTTAAGAACTCCAAGCTCTAGATTTAAAGAAAGTTAAAAAAGAAAGAAAAGTTACATAATGCTGTAACTTTTCCTATGTCAGGTACTACGTCACCTGCTCTTCTCCATGGAGATGCTGTTGCATTGCTTGTCATGTTCCACAGTTTGGCACTTAACTTATACATTAAGTGTTTGAGTGTTGTTTTTGTTAAAAAAAAAAAATAAAAATGCCTTGAAAAACAGGCTCGCCGCTCCAGAGATCTGACCTGTAACCTAGTCTGGTAGTGTCACTTGCTTATAATGCCACACTATGGAACATTCTAGGCAAAGCTGTGAAATCCCCATAGACACTAGAAGATGGTGGACTCTCGATTAGAAGTTGCATTAGCTCTCCTACAAAGCAGCAGTGGCTCATTGGTAGACTCTGAGGGTTTGTGGAGGGTCTTATTCCCACCAGTGCACTTTACTTTTGTGTCAATGGGCAAGACAGCTCTTTCTTTACACAAACCATGTTCAGAGAATACATTTGATTTTTAAGCTACAGTGAATGCTACACATACTTCTCAACAACTGAATACTAACATGCAGGTGGTATACAAATAGGCTCTGTGCGCAACACAGTGAGGCAGCCTCACTGTTAGTGTCACTACTTCCAACTGTCCAGTTGTATCTCTATGAGGTTTTTGCTGATTCACTCTAAAATTAATAAATATTTAAAGATAAGACAGTGGACAGGGAGCTGCGAGTGGATGTCACTGACAGCATGTTGAAAACTACACAAATAAAATGAATACTTCCTCAGAGGACACTTCTGTGTTCAGAAAGAGGGATGTTTAGCTAATGCTAATTTTGAGCTATAATAAATATTAAAAAGACACCACAAACTACAGTATTCTACATTTAAAAACAATGGGGTTGTTTTTATTTTAAATAATTTGAATTTTAATAGGTTGTTTAGGTTTTTTTTATATATATATATATTTTACACTTTTAATACAAGCTAGCATAAGCTTGAGACACAGCGGGCTAGTTAGTGTGCTGCTGTCAGTTCAAACCTCACCTGTGCACTTAATGTTGCTGTGTCCCGAAGCAAGACACTTTACCCACGTTGGCAATAACCATAGACTGTATATATAACTGGACATAGCTAACCTGCTAGCTGCAGGCTCTGGCTCCAGTTAACTCCAATTAGCTGTCAGGCTCGTCATTTTGGTCTTAAACTGTTGATATTAACCCACTCTACATGAGCCTGGTATTTTTATTTCACTACTGCGTCCATAAATCGAGATATGAACATTAATAACAGACAAATCAGGCGCCTTCTTTCCCTGAGGTCGCCCCCACTAGCGTTAGCAACAGGTTTGATTGACAACGTTGCTATGCGCCTGCTCCCTGCTAGATCAGCGATGCAGGCGGGAAGGGGCGTTACCTTCAACAACCTCGCTCTTGATTGGCTCTTTGGTTGCTATGATACTCATGGTCGGAATTCCTAATATGGAATTCCTAATATAACTGCTCTAGCCTCGATGAGCTGCATTTGACTGGAGCCGAACGCTATGTGTGACATCACACTCAGTTAGTCCTCTTCTTTATACAGTTTGTGGCAATAACGGCCATCTGAGATAGGAAACAAAATAAAACAAAAAAGAAACCTTCCACATCAATGGCTTGTTTCCATCTGCTTCACTGCCATATCCCCATTGGAGCAAAAATAGGGAAAGGCATCTTTATTTACAGCAGCTTGATGTGTTTTACAATGGGAAAGAAAAACTCCAACACAAGAAAATCGTTCTACAGTTGTGAGTGCAGATGACAGCAAGTGAGTGGAGCAGAGCGCACAGAGCCCCCTCAGACTGACAGGACGACGGGCCGGTGACATTTACCAAAGCTGCTCCAGGAAAGTTCAAACGCAAAACACACAGATCCTCAGAGAGACACGGGGCTCAGGGATTAGACTGGCTCACCCACTGTCTCACCTCCACACAGTCAGCACTGTCTGTGGACGAAGTACGAATCTCAGAGTACTGTACTTAAAGCAGACCTATTATGCAGAATCGACTTTTAAGAGCTTTTAACCATGTTATAGTTCTCATTTACCATCATGAAATAGTTTCTGTATTGGTTCGTGCATGTTTAAACAATCTTTAATGGCTTATATTCAAGACGCCATATTGCCAATCAATCCCCATTTTCAACGCCATCTACATACGTCCACTGCTCTGTACTTCATTTATTCTTCAATTTTATTTTCACCATCACATAGTCATTTTGGTATAAATGGTACAAATGGGCCGACAGCTCCACGGCCTTTTGTTGTGATGACATTTACGGCATCATCGGCTGCCCTTGGGGACTTTAGTTTTCTTAGGGCTTTCTTTCAAACCAAAGCACGCAGAACAAAAAGTGAGTTTGAATATTTCTAGCTGAATCTCTCTCATTTCCTTCCTCCTGCGTATATCTACTTTTGAATCTAAACCATTACTTCACTTTCTCTGTATACAAACAAACCCGCTGTGGTCACGGTTGGGCATTAAAAACCTCAAAACTCTTCCAATGAAACGTCTGGACTCGTGCTGTTTTCAATCTCGGCAAAATAACTCACTCAACGTTATCGTCCCAAATATCCACTCTCGTCTGGAACATTTAGTTGTGTTTTTTATATAGTTTTTGTTAGGTTTGGAGACTTGGACAGGAGCTGGGCTGACAGGTCCAATTAGAGGCAGGGAGCAGACCGAGCAGGGAGACGACACATCCACTGTACACACACCGCACATAACAGAGCGGCCTGATTTACGCTTGGATGGAGGAGACAGTGAACGCACCGCACCTGACAATACAGAAGAGAAAAGACTGGAGCATACAGCAAAGTTGCCTCTGCTAAATATGTATACTGCTTTAGTAAAGGTGCACTGCGGAACTTTTCTGGTCAAAGGTCCGCTACCTGCTTGCCTCCATGGAGACGTTTTTCCTTTTCTAGAATGTTCCACAGTATGGTAATGCACTAATCTATTTTGCATTTCTTCAATTACTTGTTTTTATGGCTTTTTATTCTTAACTACAAAAACATTGGACACGATGACCAGTTGTTTATGTTTTAAATTGGTTGGTTTGGTTTTGGTTCTGAAGACGATTATCCAATCAGAAAGCAGAATAAGCCCCATACGAGTCTCTCATTTAGGTTGCCAGTTCCAATGCTGAAATCCAGTGACCTAAAAGGCCTCTCTCTGATCTAAATTGTCACTGCCTAAACCCCAGAACCCTAGTGCAGCCTCTGCCGGTTCAATTGTGATCATCAGAGGGCAGACGACATCCAGTTCCTTTAAAAAACACAATTTCTTACAAACCGCTCAATCGCACCACATTCATATTAGTCGAGGCGAGTGAAGTGCCTTGCCTAAGGACACAACAACAGTATGCACTTGAGCCACTATACACTACCCAGAGCCACAATATCCACAACCAGCCTCTAACCATTCCTCTGAAGATAGTGAGGTACAGATCTTAGCCAAAGAAGAGAAATGGTTTGAGAGGGGAGTTAAAGAGGCAATTTTTTGTTTGGAAAGACCTTCTTTGAACAGGAATGGGGGCCTCAGACAACATCTATCCCCCATCTATAACTCCATCCTCAGACCTAAATCAAAACACTGAAAACAATAGAGTTAGCCAGTATGCTAATACATTTTGAGAGCTCCCATTAGGGGCCTGAACGATTATGCAAAATATGTCTCAGGCACAGTTCACACGACTGTATCTCAGTTGGTAGAGTCCACTGGTGTGAAGGTCGACAATTCGAATCCCGCTCTTGCCGTAAACATCACCGGTTTAGTGGTCAGATCCATTAACTCACGAGTTGGCGGTGCGATTCCAGCTCCCACAGATGAATGCCGTGTTGTGTCCTTAACCCACCTCGCCCCCAGTGTCTGTGTACTCTGGTGTATGAATGTGTGTGTGAATGGGTGAGTGGTTCCTTGATTTAAAGCGCTCTGAGTGCCTTGAAGGTGGAAAAGGGCTATATAAAAATGTGACCATTGACCACACTTAGGGTATTCCGATAGACCTAGCTAACAAACACAAGCTGTAAACAAATAGGTGTGTTAGTTTTCAGTGTAGTTAATTCCTCCCTTCAGGCAGATATAAGGCAGTGTCCACTGTGTCCGTGAGCAGAAGAACGTCTTGATTTTTTCTTTTACTAGAGCCACTACTATCTCACTGTGGAGCCTGGTATTCCCAGTGATGTCCCATCCAATCCAATCTGGTGTAATAACATCTCCATAGAGACAAGCAGGTAATCCACCCTCAAACAGAAAAGTTACACAGTGCACGGTCCATTTGGAGACAATAAAGGCTTAGATCATCTTATCTTAGTTGGAAACCCACTCTGGACAGACGTAAGTACCACGGTTTGGTCTTCTCACGGTCACAGTTCTGCCTGTTTTCATGTTTATCCCCAGTCCAGCTCCGTTTCCCAGCCTGTTCAGATCTGTTGTATTCTGCATTCTGAACCTGTATTAATCCCTGTCTGAGGGACCCGTTCCTGAGTTTATTTTCCCAGCCTGTTCCAGTCCTTCTTTTGCTACGTCCCTGTTTTCCCTGCTGCTGCCGTTCATTTACTAATCAGCCCAGGGCAGCCAATATGATCACCCTCTGTTCAGTCTGTGTTTGCTAGATTGTCGATCCATCAAGAGAGACACGCAAGCTCTGTATTTGAATAAATCTGTTGTATTCACTAAGAGACTAAGAAGTTTGGCTGTATTCTTTGTGTTGCATTTGAGTCCAGTTTACCTGCGTGACGCTCACCCCATAGATTTAATTATTTTATGCAACATACACGACCGGTCAAATGTTTGGACATACTTTTTATGTTTCTGATGTTTATTTCCATGCTTATTTCCATTGCAGATTCTCACTGACGGCATCAAAACTATGAATGACACATGTAGAATGCAGCAAACAAAACATAAACTCAAAATAACAAAAAAAATGCCCCCCTTTGCTTTGATCACTGCTTTGCACTCTTGGCATTTCTTGACTCTGATAAAGCAAACCTTGAAGTGAAAACCATTTCAGGAGACTTCATCATGAAGCTCTTTGAGAGAAGGCCAAGGGTTTGCAGTGCTGTTAAACAAAGCAAAGGGTGGAGACTTTGAGGATTTGAATATAAATTATTAAAAAAAAAAAAAAAATGTTGAGTTATGTATCTTTTTTCTTAGCTACATAATTCCATATATCTTGCCTCATCGTGTGTATATAAAATGTAGAAAGTGGTAAACTTAAAGAATAAATACAAAGATGTGTCCAAATGCTTGACTGGTAGTGTGGACAAAGCCAGTTTAGTCTTGTGTGGACAGTTATGACATGTCTGCTATGTTATTTTAAACCTACACAATAATATGAAAACAGAGGAATGCAGCAGCAGCAGCTCATTGTGACAGACACAGAACATGTTGTACAGGTGAGCAGTGCAGTAGAGAGGATGAGCTCATGAAGAATGCAGAGGAGCAGGCTGTTAAGTATACACCTCTGAGACACAGGCAGGGACTGGACTCTTAACTCTGACACTGGGAGAACTGACAGGAACAGCGCTGCCCCACAATGCAGTAATGCAACTTTTTTTTTCATTTAAAGGAGACCTATTCTCCAAAATCGACTTTTCAGAGCTTTTAACCATGTTATAGTTGTTTCTCCTCACCATTTACTCTCCCAAAGTTGTATTTGGAGTGATTCATGGACGTTTGAACAATCTTTAATCTCTAATTTTCAAGAAGCCATTGATACACGCCCACTGCTCTGTACTTACTTCATTCTCCAATTGTATATTCGTAATACAAATGAAAATAATTGATAAAAATCAGATATGTATGAAGGGGCTAGGTTGTGTATTGCTTTGAAGGTGGTAATTAGTATTTTGAAGTTAATTCTCTGTTTTATGGGGAGCCAGTGGAGTCTTGTAGGACGCCGGGCTGCAGAGTTCTGAAGGAGCTGTAGTTTCTGGAGGGATTTATTTACGTTTATGGCGACGTCAGCTCCCATTGGGCACTGCAGTTTTTTAATGTGGATGTCAGTGGATTTGTTTCTTTTATTCAGTTTTTTTAGGTGAATATTATGATTTAAAATGTCCAAATTACAACATAGCACGACTGACATGAAAAATGTAGCCAATGTAGTATTACAAAAAAAAACAAAACAACAATCTGAATGTTAGTTTTAATAATAATAATAATACTAATAATAATAATCGTGACTAATCGTAAAATCACAGTACTTTTCCTCACAATAATCATAACTCAAAAATGTGATATCGTGATATCGTCCCTAAAGGAAAATAGATCTTCAAACTGTAAACTGTGGTCTCTGAACCTATCACCTCTGAGTGTGGAGATGGAATGAATAATGGCATATGTAGCTATTTCTTGGAAGTGGCTTTATAAATCCAAGTTAGTGTTTGCATTTAGGGCGGCAAGATTAATCGGAATTGGAACAAAATTGCTATTTGAATAGATGCAAATGCAAACAACAAAATCTCCTTGTCTTATGTCTTATTCTGCATAAAAACTGCTAACCCTGCCGTTTAGATCTGTACAAACATGTTCTGAAATGAGATTCTTGTATTAGCTTGTTCCATTAGCCAGTTCATTCATTTCAGTCTTTTTGACAATTCCTCTGGACAACTATAGAATGTGAACTTTAAACAGAATCTTATTCTTAAAGGGCCCATATTACACTATTTTCTGATCTATGTTATAATGTTTCCTTATCGCAAACAGACCTGGAGTTGTGTTTTGTTTCATTCACATATTAACACACAAATCCTGCATATTTAATAATACAAGAAGTGCACCACTTTGTTTTTAAACTCCATACACCTTCACTACAATCATTTGGATAATTTCAGCCCTGGAATTGCCAATCTCTACTAAATGACATCACATGGTGGAACAGAGCATTTTGAACTTTGGAGAACATTCTGGAGCCAGTAAAAAAGCCCAGACAGACCTGTGAAGAACCTTTGGACCATTACCACTTTGAGCTTCTCACACAGGGGACACCAGGAGCAAGCCGGTGCAGGGGTTAACACAGTGAGCTGCAGGGGGCGCACACAAAGCCTTATGGGAAAGAGACCGCCACACAACATGGCCGACCTCCGCGGGGCAGCCCCACGGAGGCTCCGGAGCTGATCGTACCAGGTCAGCACATGTCACAGGCCTGATTAGGGGGTGAGGGAGAGGGCAGGCACACCCATGCTCTGCTCTGAGGACTGGAGGGGCTGGGGAAAGAACACAACTGGATATGAGGAGGTCGATCTGTCAGATGGAGTCAGATGGAGTGTTACAATTCAATTTATTTTTGTAAAGCCCAAAGCAGCAGTTGCCTCGCAGGGATTCTAACTAGAGCTATCCCTCTGCCTGTTCTATGATAGTTATAAACCAGTCCTCGTTTACTCCTGGTTTAGTCTTTGTTTAGTTCAGGTTTTGTCCAGGTTCAGTTCTGGTTTATTCTTGGTTCATGTTGTAGTCTTGAAGTCCATGTTCGGTCAAACCTCCTTGTCGAAGCCTGATCTCATCAGATCTCAGAAGCTAAGCAGAGTTGGACCTGGTTAGTACTTGGGTGGGAGACTGCTGGGAATACCAGGTGCCACAGTGGGGCAGCAGTGGGAAAAACTGTTGTGTCCTTAGGCAAGACACTTCACCCATATTGTGATGTATGAAAGTGGTGTTTGCGTGAGTGTTGGTGATAGTCGGAGGGGCCGATGGCGCACATTGGCAGCTTCGCTTCCGTCAGTTTGCCCCAGGGCAGCTGTGTCTACAGTAGTACCTTACCACCACCAAGTGTGGAGTGAATGAATAATGCATGAAATTGTGAAACAACTTTGAGCATCCAAAAAGCATTTTATATATGCGTTTCATCATCATCATCATCATCATCATTATTATTATAGGGTTTACTGCCGGTTAAGTCTTGGTTCAGTCTTTGTTCAGTCTTGGTTTAATCCAGGTTCAGATCTGGTTCAATTAAAAACATCTTTTTCCACAGTCCACAGAAAAGTTCATATCCAGCTTCAAGCAACACATGAACTTAATACTCAGCTTGTGTGGGTTTGGTTTTATCAACTCAGAAGTGAATTACACACCAGGTTCTAGCTGGCTTCAGATTGAATCTTGATATTATCCTGGTTTAGACCTGTTCTAATCCTGATATAGTCATGTTTTATCCTGGTTTAGACCTGTTCTAGTCCTGATAAATGTACACATTAGTTTCACAGTTCCGGTCTCTTTATTGAGCACTCCTACACAGTACAAATATTTATAAGGTGTGATTATGAGACGAGGCGTTCGCGTGTCGTGGCAGCGTGGGACATTGCGGAGCTGATTGGGTTCGATTGGCGAGCGGTAAACAGATCTGATTGCACATTGTCTGAGGGTACTCCCCTTCACGTCACAGAGTAGCCAGAGTACCTACACTTTAGTCTGCGAACAATAGAAATCAACCGAACAATCAGCTCAATACCATGTGTTCTAGGGAGAGTTTTTCATGGAAATCAGGGACATGGCCATGATCTGAGTAAACAGGCAAACATGGTGGTTTAGGAAATGAGCAGTCTGGGTTGGTAAGCAAATTTGTATGCTTGATGGTAGAATTTGAACAAGAAAACAAAAGAAAAAAGACTGCAAATCATGGGCACAGAAAAAAAAATTGGTCTGTAGAAAAATAAAATAAAAATAACCAATTATTATTGTTATTATTTTTCATTTTTGTAGTGTATTGCAATGAAAACATATACAGAGTGACAGTGGCTCAGTGGTTAGAGCAGTGGTCCCCCAACCCAAAGGTCAGAGGATCGATTCCCCCTTAGCCAAGACACTTCTCCCTCCTTGTTTAGTATGAAAGTAGTGTGTTGGTGATGGTCAGAGGGGCAAATGTCTGTTTCAAGGCAACAATAGTAGCTTACCACCACCCAGTATGGAGCAAATGAGTTGTGGCTGTGTCCGAATGTCCACCCTGGTCCCTAACCCCTCATTCGCTCCACAGCCCTGAGATGTGGAAATAATCAATGTTTTAACAGCTCGAGCTAAGGTCAGCAGCTAACGCTAGCAACTTTACACAGCAATGGTTTATTTAAAAGTATTTTATTCATAATCAGGACCAACACTGAGATAAACCAGTGCTTCTAGTTGCTTCATTCAATCGTCTTGGGTCCAGTAAAGACTCTCGCAGTGCATTGTGGTCTATACTGACCAGTCTAGTGACCACTGATGCCCACTACTTTTCAAGGTGCATTGTGAGAAATTTTGAGCACACATTTTTTTTTTATTCACTGGACATTCGGACACCATTAAACATGGCATGATGTCTAAATAGTGCTCTGGGGCTTGCATCTCCATAACTCTGACTCTTATTTGGCTCTATAGTCTATCTCCATGGAGACTGTTCTGAAGTATGGTTTTAACTTTCTATTCGTGTAAGTGACGTGCCACCTCCAGAAAGTTACATACTGTACCTTTAAATAATCACAAGTCTTTCTATTATTTAAAAAATTATTCTGCTCTTGTGGTCTATACATTGTACCAGATATTGTGCATTCTGGAATATTTTATACTTTCATTTACATTTGCTTTAAATATACAGTTGAAACCAGGGGGAAGCCTGCAAACCTCAGAACA